>JAQQAC010019400.1:11801704-11823213 GCA_029783875.1 Phataginus tricuspis | reverse complement strand
ATTGCTTTGGCTATTCGGGGTCTTTTCTGGTTCCATATGAATTTTAGAGTTATTTGTTCCAGTTCATTGAAGAAAGCTGTTGGTAGTTTGATAGGGATTGCATTGAATCTATAGATTGCTTTAGGTAGTATAGCCATTTTGACAATATTTATTCTTCCTAGCCAAGAGCATGGGATGCATTTCCATTTGTTAGTGTCCTCTTTAATTTCTCCTAGGAGTGTCTTGTAGTTTTCAGAGTACAGTTCTTTCACTTCCTTCGTTAGGTTTATTCCTAGGTATTTTATTCTTTTTGATGCAAGTGTGAATGGAATGTTTTTCCGATTCCTCTTTCTGTTAGTTCATCGTTAGTGTATAGGAAAGCAACATATTTCTGTGTGTTAATTTTGTATCCTGCAACTTTGCTGAATTCAGATATTAGTTCTAGTAGTTTTGGAGTGGAGTCTTTAGGGTTTTTTATGTACAGTATCATGTCATCTGCAAATAGTGACAATTTGACTTCTTCTTTACCAATCTGGATGCCTTGTATGTCTTTGTTTTGTCCAATTGCCGTGGCTAGGACCTCCAGTACTATGTTGAATAACAGTGGAGAGAGTGGGCATCCCTGTCTTGTTCCCGATCTTAGATGAAAAGCTTTCAGCTTCTCGCTGTTAAGTATGATGTTAGCTGTGGGTTTGTCATATATCGCCTTTATGATGTTGAGGTACTTGCCATCTATACCCATTTTGTTGAGAGTTTTAATCATGAATGGATGCTGAATTTTGTCAAATGCTTTTTTAGCATCTATGGAGATGATCATGTGGTTTTTGTTCTTCTTTTTGTTGATGTGGTGGATGATGTTGATGGATTTTCGAATGTTGTAGCATCCTTGCATCCCTGGGATGAATCCCACTTGATCATGGTGTATGATCCTCTTGATGTATTTTTGAATTCGGTTTGTTAATATTTTGTTGAGTATTTTTGCATCTATGTTCATCAGGGATATAGGTCTGTAATTTTCTTTTTTGGTGAGGTCTTTGCCCGGTTTTGGTATTAGAGTGATGCTGGCTTCATAGAAAGAGTTTGGAAGTATTCCCTCCTCTTCTATTTTTTGGAAAACTTTAAGGAGAATGGGTGTTATTTCTTCTCTATATGTCTGGTAGAATTCAGAGGTGAATCCGTCCGGTCTGGGGATTTTGTTCTTGGGTAGTTTTTTGATTACCGATTCAATTTCGTTGCTGGTGATTGGTCTGTTTAGTTTTTCTGTTTCTTGCTTGGTGAGTCTTGGAAGGTTGTAT
Organism: Phataginus tricuspis; assembly: GCA_029783875.1. NCBI lineage: Eukaryota > Metazoa > Chordata > Mammalia > Pholidota > Manidae > Phataginus > Phataginus tricuspis. The sequence continues at coordinate 11,821,939 of JAQQAC010019400.1, read as the reverse complement.
TTTTCTAAGAAGTTGTCCATTTCTTCTAGGTTTTGCAGCTTGTTAGCATACAGATGCTCATAATATTCTCTTATAATTCTTTGTATTTCTGTGGGGTCCGTCGTTATTTTTCCTTTCTCATTTGTGATTCTGTTTATGTGTGTAGATTCTCTTTTTCTCTTAATGAGTCTGGCTAGGGGTTTATCTATTTTGTTTATTTTTTCAAAGAACCAGCTCTTGGCTTCATTGATTTTTTCTATTGTTTTATTCTTCTCAATTTTATTTATTTCTTTGATCTTTATTATGTCCCTCCTTCTGGTGACTTTGGGCCTCCTTTGTTCTTTTTCTAGTTTCAATAATTGTGTCTTTAGATTGTTCATTTGGGAATGCTCTTCCTTCTTTAAATGGGCCTGGATTGCAATATACTTTCCTCTTAGAACTGCCTTTGCTGCGTCCCACAGAAGTTGAGGCTTTGTGTTGTTGTTGTCATTAGTCTCCATATATTCTTTGATTTCTGTTTTGATTTGGTCGTTCACCCATTTATTAATTAGTAGAATGTTGTTAAGTCTCCATGTGTTTGTGAGCCTTTTTGATTTCTTTCTAGAATTTATGAAATAAAAGAGTTTTATTTGAGCCAAACTAAGGACATAAGCCCAGAAAGCATAATTCCTATGGCTAGGTAGGAGAAATGTTTCCAAAGGGCCTAAGTTTTACAAAGGTTTTATAACCTCTAGGAAACAGGCAAGAAAGGAAGAACTTCAAAGAGGTACATTTCATTAACATAAGATATGTGATGTATCTACAGAACACTCCATCCAAAAGCAACAGGATACACATTCTTCTCAAGTGCATATGGAACATTTTCAAGAATAGATCATATACTAGGCCACAAAAAGAGCCTCCGTAAATTCAAAAAGATTGAAATTGTACCAACCAGCTTTTCAGATCACAAAGGTATGAAACTAGAAATAAATTACTCAAAGAAAATGAAAAAGCACACAAACACATGGAGGTTTAATAACATGCTCCTAAATAATCAATGGATCAATGACCAAATAAAAACAGAGATCAAGCAATATATGGAGAAAAACGACAACAATAATTCAACTCCACAAAATCTGTGGGATGCAGCAAAGGCCGTGCTAAGAGGGAAATATATTGCACTACAGGCCTACCTCAGGAAAGAAGAACAATCCCAAATGAACAGTCTAAACTCACAATTAATGAAACTAGAAAAGGAAGAACAAATGAGGCCCAAAGTCAGTAGAAGGAGGGACATAATAAAGATTAAACCATAAATAAATAAAATTGAGAAGAATAAAACAGTAGAAGGAATCAATGAAAGCAGAAGCTGGTTCTTCGAGAAAATAAACAAAATAGATAAACCCGGAGCCAGACCTATCAAGAAAAAGAGAGTCTACACACAAACAGAATCAGAAATGAGAAAGGAAAAATCATGATGGACACCAAAAAAATACAAAGAATTATGAGAGAATACTATGAAAAATTATATGCTAACTGGATAACCTAGAAGAAATGGACAACTTTCTAGAAAAATACAACCTTCCAAGGCTGACCCAGGAAGAAACAGAAAATCTGAATAGACCAATTACCAGCAAGAAAATTGAATTTCTAGTAAAAAAACTACCTAAGAACAAAACACCTGGACCAGATGGTTTCACTGCTGAATTTGATCAAACATTTAGTGAAGACCTAATACCCATCCTCCTTAAAGTTTTCCAAAAAGTTGAAGAGGAGGGAATACTCCCAAACTCATTCTATGAGGCCAACACCACTCTGGTATAATACCAAAACCAGGCAATGACACCACAAAAAAAGAAAATTACAGACCATTATCCCTGATGAACATAGATGCAAAAATACTCAACAAAATATTAGCAAATCGAATTCAAAAATACATCAAAAAGATCATCCATCATGATCAAGTGGGATTCATCCCCATGATGCAAGGATGGTACAACATTCGAAAATCCATCAACATCATCCACTACGTGAACAAAAAGGACAAAAACCACATCATCATCTCCATACATCCTGAAAAAGCATTCGACAAAATTCAACATCCATTCATGATGAAAACTCAACAAAGTGGTTATAGAGGGCAAGTACCTCGACATAATAAAGGCCATATATGACAAACCCACAGCCAACATTATACTTAACAGCGAGAAGCTGAAAGCTCTTCCTTTAAGATCGGGAACAAGACAGGGATGCCCAATCTCCCCACTTTTATTCAACATAGTTCTAGAGGTCTTAGCCATGGCAATCAGACAACACAAAGAAATAAAAGGAATCCAGATTGGTAAGGAAGAAGTCAAACTGTTCCTTTTTGCAGATGACATGATATTGTACATAAAAACCCTAAAGAATCCACTCCAAAACTACTAGATCTAATATGTGAATTTAGTAAAGTTGTGGGACACAAAATTAATACACAGAAATCTGTTGCATTTCTATACACTAACAGTGAACTAGGAGAAAGAGAAATCAGGAAAACAATTCCATTCACAATTGCATCAAAAAGAATAAAATACCTAGGAGTAAACCTAACCAAGGAAGTGAAAGACTATACTCTGAAAACTACAAGACACTCATGAGAGAAATTAAAGAAGATACCAATAAATGGAAACACATCCCGTGCTCATGGATGGGAAGAATTAATATTGTCAAAATGGCCATCCTGCCTAAAGCAATCTACAGATCCAATGCAATCCCTATCAAAATACCAACAGCATTCTTCAATGAACTACAGCAAATAGTTCTAAAATTCATATGGGACCACAAAAGACCCTGAATAGCCAAAGCAATCCTGAGAAGGAAGAATAAAGTGGGGGAAATTATGCTCCCTGACTTCAAGCTCTACTACAAAGTCACAGTAATCAAGACAATTTGGTACTGGCACAAGAACAGACCCATAGACCAGTGGAACAGACTAGAGAACCCAGATATAAATCCAAGCATATATGGTCAATTAATATACGATAAAGGAGCCATGGATATACAATGGGGAAATGACAGCCTCTTCAACATCTGGTGTTGGCAAACCTGGACAGCTACATGTTAGAGAATGAAACTGGATTATTGTGTAACCCCATACACAAAAGTAAACTCAAAATGGATCAAAGACCTGAATGTAAGTCATGAAACCATAAGATTCTTAGAAAAAAACATAGGCAAAAATCTCCTGGACATAAATATGAACAACTTCATGAACATATGTCCCCGGGCAAGGGAAACAAAAGCAAAAATGAACAATTGGGACTATATCAAACTAAAAAGCTTCTGTACAGCAAAGGACACCATCAATAGAACAAAAAGACATCCTACAGTATGGAGAATATATTCGTAAATAACATATCCAATAAGGGGTTGACATCCAAATTATATAAAGAGCTGACGCACCTCAACAAACAAAAAGCAAATAAGCCAAATAAAAAATGGGCAGAGGAGCTGAACAGACACTTCTCCAAAGAAGAAATTCAGATGGCCAACAGGCACATGAAAAGATGCTGCACATCGCTAATCATCAGAGAAATGCAAATTAAAACCACAATGAGATATCACCTCACACCAGTTAGGATGGCTGCTGTCCAAAAGACAAACAACAACAAATGTTGGCAAGGATGTGGAGAAAGGGGAACCCTCCTATACTGCTGGTGGGAATGTCAATTAGTTCAACCATTGTGGAAAGCAGTATGGAGGTTCCTCAGAAACCTCAAAATAGAAATACCATTTGACCCAGGAATTCCACTCCTAGGAATTTACCCTAAGAATGCAGCAGCCCAGTTTGAAAAAGACATATGCACCCCTATGTTTATTGCAGCACTATTTACAATAGCCAAGAAATGGAAGCAACCTAAGTGTCCATCAGTAGATGAATGGATAAAGAAGATGTGGTATATATACACAATGGAATATTATTCAGCCATAAGAAGAAAATAAATCCTACCACAAAGGTGATGTATAAGTTACATTTCAAGTACCTTTGTTTTCCTGTATTTATCCATTTTTTCATATTTTTGTACAGCACATTTTAAGGTTAAGAAGTTAACATTTTAAAGCATTTTCCCACAGCAAATAGTCTTTGAAAACATTTAATTTCTTTAAAATGTTAGAGTTTTGACCTCCCCTTCCTGAACAGTTTGATCCTAAAGCCATTTAGGTGGGGCAGAGCTGGGTGGACATGTACAGTAGAGGGTGGGCTCCCTGCTGTGGGGGTCCCAACCTGATCAGGGTGAGGAGGGTCTCTGGGGGGGGGCATCCGTGACCAGGCAGGGTGAGGAAGGTGGCATCAGGAGTCAGTCCAGTTGAGGCAAGGTAAGTGTCCCTGCAGGGAGGGGGTCTGGGATGACAGGGCTGGAGCAGGAGAAAACGGCATCCACAGAGGAGATACCCCAAGTGTGGGCAACCCAAGTGCAGTGAGGCTGTCTGTGCAGGTGTGGCCCAGCATAGGGTATCCGAGTCAGAGCACCCATGTTGGGGTTAGGGCACATCCAGGGGTTGCGTGTTCCAGCCTGAGCAGATTGAGGGCATCTGTGTGTGAGAGCAGCCCAGTGTGGGTATCAGAGTTCAAACAGGATGTCCAGAGCATCTAAGTCCAAGTGGCACGAGAGTGAGTCCATGAGAAGAGGACACCTGGCCTTCAGCCAGAGCCCAGGCAGGGTGAGCAGTCCTCTTGGCAGAGGCCAGTTCATGTGGGGCTGCAGGTCCTAGGTGGGCTGAGGAGCATCTGTAGGAGAGGGCGTGTCAGTGGAAATGGGAGATGATGTATGGGGGGTTAATGAGATAAGTAGATGTAATAAGGGTCATGGGTGGCTCACCATCAGATATAGAAAGAACAGGAAAGCACTTTGTGGTGTTCAGTGGGAATTGGAGGTGTTGATGTGGATTGTGGTTTTCAGTAGATGTAGAAATGAATAGAGATGCATGTGTGATTACATACATAGAGATCTTGGTGTGTGTGTGCATACACGCATAAATGCATAAAGATGTATGTGTGCCTCTTTGAACACACACACGTCTGTGTCTATACAGACATAACACACATATATTCCCTATCTCTGTCCCCTGTGAGGGCCTGAGAGCAGTGATATTCCATATCAACATGCACAGTGAGTGCCCAGTTTCAACTTTTTAAGTATGCCTCAGGTTTGATGGGTTTACTGTTAATGGATAGTGCAGTTCCCACTCACCCAACACCAAGTGAAATGGTGTATTTCTTTTCTACATATATGTATAACAGTAACAATATACACAGCAGTAATAGTAGTGTAACTTAATTCAGGTACCTGGCCCCGATTCTAGTGTGTGTAAATACTGGGAGGGGGTCTTCCCACACATACTTACACCAAGCAGTTCTCATAACACCAGTAGGGTGTTGGAGAACTCAACTCAATTCTGATGCAATCTTCCCAGAAACAGCACCAGATTCCCTAGGTTAAGAGCCCTGTCCTACAAGACTGCCCTCTACCCCCACTCTAGATGCCGGTCGCAAGCCCAAGGCAGTTCCCTATGCTTCTGACCTACTGGTTACAGACTGAAGGTTCCCATGAACTCCCCCTTAAGTTCAGTTAATTTACTCACTTATATAGGTAAGCTCACAGAACTCAGGAAAACACATTTACGAGTTTAATAAAAGATACCGTAAAGGATACAAGTTAACAGCCAGGTGAAGAGAGACAAGGCAAGGTCCCAAATAAAGGAACTTCCATCCTCGCGGAGCTTGGGGCCTGGCTGGGTGGCATGTGGAGGTGGTCTGGTTCAGCAAGCATAGAAGCTCTCCCCGACCAAGAAGGAGGATACAACCGAGCATCACCGGCCAACCAGACCAGAGAGAGAGAGAGATGAGCTCTTCCACAGGGGTTTTTGTGAGGGCTTCATTACATGATCATGATTGACTAAATTATTGGCCATTGGCTGATTCAACCTTCAGCCCCTGCCCTTGGATGGGGGTCCAAGAGTCTCATTAACATGGTAAAACACTTATTTCACCTTTAAGACTGTCCAGTGTTTTCAGGAACTGTGGATGAAGACCGATGTACCTGGGAAATATATATTTGGTCATATGAATGACCAAGTATGTATTTCTTAAAACTCATTTTATCACAAATAGTATTCAATTTTTTGCTGTTACAAATAGCAGTGCTGTAAATATTGTATGTGATGCCTTGTACACACGCACAAGAGTTTTGGGATTTATGCAAATACATTTACATTCACGTCTTTATCAAAACAACAGGCAAAACCCATTTTTATATGACCATTATTATTCTACTTTAAGGTAGTGACTTCAGTGTTTTCTGGGACTCTTAATGGTTCTTCTGACAGTTCCTTCTATGTTGTATAACTGAATTAGCAATCTGTTCATTATAGTTTTTACTTTCATATTTATTGACTGCTTAACCAGTATATGGCCCTGGGTGAGGGCCTGGGAGAAAGATGACTTAGTTCTCAGAGACAGAAATGCACATCTTACATATTCCCAGAGAACATAGGGAAAGCAAAAATATCTTCCTTCTTGTATTAGTTACCTATGATCACACACCCCAAAACTTAGCAGCTTACAACAACCAGTGTTTATCTCACGTGGTTTCTGAGGGTCAGGAATCTGGGAGCAGCTTGTCTGGTTGTTTCTGGCGGCCCAGGTGTCTGACCAGGTTGCAGTAAGTTGTTGTCAGGGGCTCCTTCCTTTGGAAGGCCTGGCTGGGCTCAGTCATGTGGCTGTTGGTGAGAGGCCTCCATCCCACACCTCAGAGACTGCTCCCCAGGGCTGTTCCCAACACAGCAGCTGGTTCCTCCCAGAGCAGATGATCTGAGAGAGAGAGCGAGCACGCACACTCGCGCTTAATTACAGTCAAGATGGAAGCCACTGTGTCTTTTTATCATCTGAGCTCAGAAGTGACACACCGTCACTTTCTCTGTAATTTCTTGGTCACATGGACCCACGCTGCTACGATGTGGGCAGGGACCCCATAAGAGTGTGAATACTGAGAGTTGAGGATCAAAGGGGGCCATCTCAGAGGCTGGCTACCATACTACTCAAATCTGAATGCCCTCTAGTTAATTTTCATCACAATCGCAAATGCACAATGACATCGTTTGGGCCTGACAGACGCAGAGCCCTGGCGGGAGAGAAGCGGAGGGGGCCCAGGCGAAGTGCCCACCTGTGTCCGCTGCCTGAAGCGCACTGAAGCCGCGGTGGGCCGCAGACCAGAGCTCAGCTCCTCCCAAAGTAGGTGCAGAACGAGAGGCATACGTGCATGTGTGATGTGAAGAAATGAGAGCCGGGTACAGGGGTGGAATCGACTCGGGTTGGGGCGGGGAGGCCACTTGATGCAGTGTTAACTGTGAGCAGGACTGAGCTCCCTTTTGTTTTCCTTGTGAAAACTTTTAAACCAAAACGTGTTGAAAATGGTTTTGATAGGAGGTTCGCCCATTTTCCCGAGTAAAATTGTCTTAGCAGTTGTGGCAGATAAGGAATGGTGTCAGCACCTCCCTGCCACCGACCCGCAAGGAAGGGAGGCAACACGATGAGATTTCGAAGACCTGAAAGGACCAGCCAGGGGACTCAAGGCGTAACAGCTCCAGAGTGATGCTGAGAGAGCACCCCTCACATTTATTGATCAGCAAACACAATAGAGGCCCAGGGAGAATCACACTACATAATAATTACTAGAGGTCCGGGAAAGACCACATTACATAGTGACTGATGATCTACCTCTACTTACAGGAAGCAGTGTAAGTACAGTCACGTCATGAAGACAAGCATAACCGTAATATACTGTTTTCCTAGCATAACTAATATACCGTATTCCTTTATGCATCAAGAGTCACAGGTACGGAAACTAGTGCAGGTAAGAAGCAATTAACTTGTAAGCGATTAATATGATTTCCAACAGAATGGCTTTGAGGTTTGTGTCTACTGAGTACCTGCTGAGTTAGAAACGTAGGTTTTTCAGTTCTTGGCACTTTCTTAACTGATCTTAACTGTTTAAGGAAAAAAGGTGTGTAGTGATTTCACATACAATGTAGTGTTAAGTTTTCCTTACTTGAGACACTTCTCATTTCCCAGGTATTTTTGAAATTATAGGATGAGTGAACTTCTGGCTCTTAAATTGTTAGAACTCAACATCAACTACTTTTGTAGCCAGAAGAGAGGCATTTGTCTTAAGTTTGGCACTGCCGCATGTCAGGAATATGATTTCTCTCTGGAGCCAAGTTTCTGCAATAGGGCTGAGTCTGGTAGTAGTTTGGGGTCAAAACTGGTGGCCTCCTTGGGCCACCTCTAGTTTTGAAGTCGTTATCTGGACACTTGTGAATTTGGTTGGTTTGTTTGCTTTTCTTCTTTGGTGTCGAGCTATTTTGTAATGCCCATGCAGCTGTTTTAAGGCAGTTTAACCATCCTGGCATTTGTGCTTGGCAGCAATTCAGGCAGCTCGGCAGCTAAGCTTTCACCTCGTGCCTTCCTTACCTGTGGCATCTCCAGTTCTCAGAATATGCAGTGTGTATCTGCCCAGCAAATACAGAGAGGTGGTTTTAGATTTGGAGACATTCTTTTCCACCTTAGACACATAATGCCAGCCATTTGTAGTCATCCTTCCCAATGTAATCGTTAAAATTTCCCCAGGCTGGTAAGGGAGAAAATTGGCACACCTGTGAAAAGTAAAATAGATGGTTTCCTTTTAGGATAGTATTCAGAGACTCTAAGTAATTGAGTGATAATCAAGAAGCAACAGTACTTTTTAGTGTTTTGAAGTTCTAAGAAGGAGCAAAGTAGACTTGAATGGACTGTCATTTGACAGGTTGAGTTATTCTGTAGAAAAAGACTTCAGGGAGCTATAAAGAAATTACCTTTTTTCAGGGATTTTTCAAGAAACATTTTTGCTGGTTTCTGATTATTTAATAAGGGAACTACATGTCATTTAAAAAAGGGATACAGTATTAAAACATAGACAGTGAACCTGCTTCCTGATTCTGCTGTAACAATGTACTTTCAGTTCCTTGCCACCCAGTTCAGCCAATACACTGAGAGACAGAGTGTTGAGTAGAGAAAGAGCTTTATTCAACAGGATGGCAGGTTGGAAGATGGGAGCACTATAGTCCTAAAGGCCCATCTTAACTCGTTTGATTTCAAGCCCCTTTTATGCTGGGGAAAGGGGATGGAGGCGGAGAGAAGAAGGTGACAGATTACTATGGACATCTGGACATCAGCGAGGGTCAGAGGAAGGTCATGAAACTCCCCAGCCTCGGTCAGTTGACTCTTGCCAGCACAGGTCCGGTCATGATAGTCCTACAGATTCTTAATAGGACAATTATTTTGTCTTATCTGTCAAGCTGTAAGCAAAATTATTAACAAGCTTTGTGTAGAGCTGCAATTACTCTTGCAAATCTAAAAGGGAGTGTTGGTTAAGGGTCTTTTGGTAACTTTCATTTCCTCTCCTTGGTTTGTCTTTGGACTATTTTTATCTCTAAACTTGCTGAATAAAACAGACAATGTTGCCCTATCCATCCAGTTGTCTTTATCTTGTTCCTTGGTGGCCCATATGGAGCTAGCGACCATCTTTTAACTCCTTGGTGGCCTGGTTACACTAGCCCTCCAAAAAATAACTGCTTCTGAGGCTTTTGAGATGGGCCTTCCTGACTTACCTGTGTATGTTTATATTCTATTAAAATCTCCTATTTTATACACTATTCTTAATTTTTTCACTCAGCAGTATATTATAGACATCTTTCTGTTATTTATGTGCATCAGGCCATGCAAATCTCTTTCTTCTCCTCTTGGCTGCTAAATAGTTTTCAGTAATCTAGATGAAGCATAATTTATTTAACCAGTCACTTGCTAATGGACATTTAATCCCCTCTCCCATTCGTGCTATGATGATGTAACCCTTTAATGAGGTTTCCTGTACATACATCTATATATATACTTTCTATTACTTCCTAAGGAATACAAGTAGATTTATTGTATAATTACAGTATATATGTATTTAAATATAGTCACTAAAAAGTAAATGCAAAGAATGTTTATGAAAATGTGATATCTGAATAAAGTCTGTACCTGTGTTTAAAATACTGTACCAGTATCAATTTCCTGGTTTTAATAGGAAATTATATATTGTGGTTATATATGATGCTATTATTGGGGGAAGCTAGGTGAAAGGTATGCAGGAACTCTTTGTTTTATTTTTGCAACTACATTTGAGTCTTAAACCCTTTATAAATAAAAAATTATTGCTATAGCAGGCCCGCACTAGTACACCAAGAAGATTGTATCAGTTTAAACTTTCACGAAGAGTACATGAAACACTTGACTGGTGGGCCACAGGGTGGGAGTCATTAGCAACATGCTGAAGAAACAGTCCAAGTGGTTGGAATTTTGGTTACATATGGGAGTCCGAGCAAAGAAGGAAATATAAAGGGTAGTGAGAGCCACAGAAGGAAGGTACAAATATGGAAAGCAGGAGGGGTAGAATAAAATGTGTTGTTGATTTGTAATTGGAGGTATCAGTGTGAATTTATCTCTAATAAAGAGATAAGTAGTTACCGAGATAGAGATTTGATATTATCTGGTTTAAAGAGGTGAGCCTCTTTTTGTATATTCACTGGCTATTTTGTTTCTTCTAGATTGAGTTGCACTACATATTCCTCTGTCCATTTCACTCTTAAAGCTACCTTTTTCTTACTGATTTGGAATAAGTCTTAACGGTATAGATTCTTACAGATGGTGCCTTCGTTGGTCATGCTTTTTGCCAAACACTATGAAGTTAATTTGTTGATACTTCCCTTCATGATACTTCAGTCATGCTGTATTCTGTGTTATTTGCTTACAATACTGTAACCCAAGAATTCTGGCAGAGCCCAGCTAGATAGTTCTTTTCTTCCATATAGTGTCTGGGGTCCCTCCGCTGCATTAAGCTGGTAGCTGGCCTGGCCTGGAAGATCCACGAAGACATCATGCCTCTGTGTCTCGTTGCTGCTTTTCTCTCTCCCTCTGCATGGCTGGCTTGAGCTTACCAATGGGAGGGAGCAGAAGTTTGGTAGATGGGATGTGTGAAAACAGGTGGAATGTCAAATTCTAGCTCACTCACAGTGGGAGTTTTGATCTGACTTAATTTCTTGATTATTTCCCTTTTCTTACCTGTTTTGCCTTCTCAGGACTCTCTCCTTCCTCAAGAGATTATTGTCAAGGTTGAGAGAGAAGATGCTGGATCACTGGCCATCAAATCCCAGGTGAGCTGAATGAGGACTCTTTTTTTACAATGAGAAATATGTATGGCTGGTTGGTGACAGAAGCCAAATTGAAGGGAGCTGCTAAATAAGTAGAAAGTGAGGAAATGGAGATAAGAATGGACAACTTTTACTTGGTTATAATATGAAAGATTGAAGAGAGTGATAGCTGCAAGGAAATTTGAGATTGAGGGGCTTTTTTCTTTATTTTTACCCCCCTTAAAGGATTGAGAAGATTTGACTCTATTTAAATAGTTGCAGGAAGAAGTAACTGGAGAAAAAGAAGTTAACAATCCAGAGAGTGAGGAAATAAAACTATAAAGCAGAGTCCTTGATTAGTACCAGGGGAATTAATTTAGAACAAATGTGAATACATTGGCTCCATAGAGGAAGAAGGACTCAAATAGGAAGAATGAGGTTGGGGGAATTATTTTGCTCTGTGAACAATTAGATGAAGTTATCCATTGGCCATGAGGGTGGGAATTGGAATGGAAAGTTGTTTGACAAGAGTGGAGAAATAGTAATTTTGGATTATGAGAGACATGCTGCTCCAGGAGGTATAACAGGGTTTCTGGTCAGTCCAAAAGGATCATCCTGAGATAGTTACCATATCCGGGTTTTCTTTCCTAGTGGCTGACTTTTTGTAAGTAACAGATTAACATTCAGATTTGTTTAGTTTTTGTAGCCAGATACATTCAGTGGAAGCCCCATAGTAATATTTGAAAGAGAATTTTTGAATATATCAAGTAGAAAGATGAAAATGAACGATCCACAGACTCTAAACTGAATGAAGATGGAAAAGATAAAGAGGATACTAAATAGAAAAAAAAAGATTGTAGATGGGTAGATAGTAATAGAAATTTCAATAGAGTAATGGACCCAAAGCATCAAAGAATAAGAGTAAAAGGAGTGATTAAGCAAGTAGCATAGAGCAACCTGATGTAATCAAAGAGTGGGCAGATCTGAGAGGTGGAGAACTTTACAGTGATTTCAAGGTCTGGAGTATCTAAGAGTGGGATGCTGGGCAATTCTAGGGTGTGGGAGTTGGGCTAGCCCTATGAATGGTGACTTGAGAACACAGCCTCTGATGTAGCAATTTGAGGTTGAATTCCAGCTACCAGCCTTAGGCATATGTTAATTTCTCTAATCTTCTAGCCCTTGATATGAAAAATGGTGCTGTAATAGTATTTTCTTACATTTAATTTCTTAAGGAATTAAATGAGTAATTTATGTGACATGCTTAGCACACTGCCTGACACCACACAGTAAGTGCTACTTTAAAGTTGGTTATTTTTATATTATCAGAGAACTACAAGTCGATGCTATAGATGATGCAAGATGAAACAATACAGGTTATTGAATTAGAGGATAAATCCTCAGTGTTGTTAATCTTCAGTGGATGGGGGTGGTGTTGTTCAAGAGGTTGGTAGGACAAAGCTCTTGTCTACTACTGACTGACTTAGTGAAATAATTTACCAAATGCATATTTATTGTCTACTATACACCATCACTATGCTAAGCACTGGAGTAACCATGGCAAACTATAAATACCTTGCCCCTGCCCTCATGGATTGCAGCCTAGTGACAAAGATGTTATGCAAGTGATAAGTGTGGTGAGTCTTAACGATAAAAATCCATGGAACTTTGAGAGGATATAGCAGGGGCGAGTGGGGGTACCAATCTTATCTAGTATTACTGATTTAACATTTGAACAAACTTGATATTAAAAGGGATCTACATCAAACAGTAAAGGGTGATGTTTGTTAAAAGGATTATGGATTGGAGTTTGCAAAGCAGTACCTATAAATCTGTGTTCAACACAGGTGTTTGCAAATGGTATTTCTGAATCCCATTTGGGGCTAATCATGAAAACTTTTGAGATTTTGGTGAAATTTATGGGACTCAGAAAAACTTAGAAACTTAGAAAACTTAGAAAACTGCAGGCACAGCAGCATTTTAAATGGAGTTATATGAGATTCAAGGACCTCATGTCCCACTCATGAACCACAGCTTAGGAACACCTGCTCTATTTAAAAAGCATTTAGTGGCAAGTGGCATTCAACTTTCCCTACTTTTGCTGCCTCTGGGTAAGGACACATCACCCTCAGCACCTTTTTGGATCAAAATTCCTGCCCAGTAGTCTTGGAACAGGTCCTTTCCTGCTTAGAGGAGGCAATACATGAGACCTCCTTTACATGGGAGTAATGACAGTGAATGTTTCCTAAAGGCCCTACAGTGCTGCTCTGAGTGTAGACAAAATAGAACTACCCTCTGAAGACTAAGAACCTAGGATGAAGATTGCATTGGCTGTCACTTAATTTTTCAGGGCTCTCAAGACTAATAATTCTGATATAATTGCTAGCCTTTGTTTTTTGTTCAGTTAACTCTGCTAGTGGCTTTTCATATATCATCACAATTAATGCACTTAACAACCCAATGAGCTTGGTATGATTAAGCCTAAGAAATAGAAAGGGAATAAAGTCCCCATTATAAGACAGATGGTCAGATTTGGTAAATATTTTTTAAGTTGAGACATATGCTTTTAATAGATGAGAAAATCCACATCTCTTTTCCAAACTCAGTGCTCTTAACCTATACATACTGCCTTATTAAGGCCCACATTTCAGCTTTTATCTCAGGCATCAATAAGTAAAGACCAAATCTGGCCCATCACCTGTTTTTATAGGTAGTTTTATTGTAATACAGCCACACCCATTTGTTATCTTCTGTGTCTCCTTTCTTGCTGCAGCAACAGAGCTAAGTAGTTACAAGAGAGACTCTATGGCTTGCAAAGCCTAAAATATTTACTCTCTGACCTTTGGCAGAAAGTTTGCTGACCCTGTTCTGTTAGTGTCTTGGGAATTTGGAGGTAATTCCTAAGTGGGAATTTTGTATTCACCAGTACAAATATCAGAGTAAGCATTTTCTTTAAGGTGAACAAGAGAGAGGGAATGTTTTATATTAGTTCTTATTCAGTGTTCCCCTTTGGAGTTCCAACCTTGGGGTTGTATAAACAGGTTCAATATCCAGAAGCCAAAAGGGCTCACCTGGAAGCTGCCTGTACACCTTGACTGGAATCCTTTGGACACCGACAATCTCAGGACAAATTCCATGGCATCAGGTTTTCATTCTTCCATCTGTCAAATTTTTCCTCCTCTATGAACACTGGAAAGAAATGATGCCTAGCTGAGCAGAAATGTGTGTCCTATTTTAGGAAGGCATGAACTTCAAAATTGTGGCTATGGACTTCACTCAGGAGGAAGAGAGCACCTTGAACCTTGCTCAGAGGACCCTGGACAGAGATATGGTACTGGAGAACCACAGGGACCTGGTCTCTTGGGGTAAGAACTGTCCCCTTAATGAAGTCTTTATATTGAAACAATTTCTTATTTCCATTTGATTAAGAGCTGTAGAGTTCAGAGGCCAGAATGATTTTGGTCATACATAGATTGCATAATGTATTTTTAATTCTCTAGGGAAGATTTAATTTGAATCTGTACGATAACAAAGACAGCTTTTTGCATTTCAACTTGTTCAATAGTCCCTAAAGGCGAAAGACTAGGACCAAATTCTGCAGTGGTTTTCTTTCCTTTCAGCCCAAACACCCATAATCCTATATCTTTCCCTATCAGCTTTTAAAACCAGATGCAACCTCCTAATTAGAGTAAGAGGATAAGTGTAAAAAGAATTTCGCAACACACATATCCTAGTGAGAAACTCTTAAAAGTCATTATTTAGTAAGTATATATTTCTCCATGTCCCCCTCCTGGTGGACTGTATACATCACCACTTTTTTCTAGGTGTACTGTCCATTACTTGACCTGTTAGCCACCCAGGCTTCTGCTTCTGAGCTAAACTCCATTCTCTTGTAAGCACAGGAATCCATGGGTACATACTAGCCACTAAGGCATTTAGGGAACCTGGGATAACAGTGCCCCCATTCTTTTTCTGGTTCACAAAGTAGTTAGCCCATGTCTTACTGACATAGACTTGCTAGCAAGTTTCCTACCTTTAGAAATTCCTAGAAATGTAAACACTAATCTCCATTTCAGTGAATTTGTGTCTAGTACCCCAGAGGGTAGAAGAGATCCTCTGTTTTTTGGCTAAGCATTGCAAAATTGGAGATTCTATATGTTCTGCATAGTTGATCTTTGAAATATGGAGATATTTGGCATCTAAAGTCTTTTTATTCAGCAACACTAAGATTAAAATAGTTTCATTTCTCTGATGCACCATTGTGCTGTGGCAGTTTGCTACTTACTACTTTATCCCATCCTTTTGCTTTCTCAATTCAGGTTCTAGGTCCTTAGCTAGAAATAAATCCACTATATTTTGCATATTTTCCTGTCAGCTTTTTTCCCACTATTCCAGCTTTAATATTTTTTTGGCTAGGATATTTTCTTTTGCTTTTTTCCAGACTTGGCAACTGCACTTGGAAGAAGAGAATCAACATCAAAACAGAGCATTTTTAATGATGAACCATCCCATAAAGTGAAGGTAGAAAGGTTGACAAGAGGTGATCCTTGGTTATCTTCATGTGAAGTTCAGGATTGTAATGAGCAGTTGGAGAAGCAACAGGAAAAACAAGAGAGAGTTTTGAAGGAAGTGGCATTTACTCACAGAAAAGCTATTACTCATGAGAGAGTCTGCAAAGATGATGAACTTGAGAAGAGTGGTCTGAATTCCAGTCTTCTTTCACCCCAGATGATCCCCATAAGAAACCATTTTCATAAACATGCCTCACATGTTAAAAAATTACATAATAATTCTATTGTAAACACTCATCAGATGATTAATGATGATGAAAAACTCTGTGAAAACAATGAATGTGGAAACTACCCCCAGAGTATTCACCTTATTCAGTTTACAAGAACTCAGACAGAAGATAAATCCTGTGGATTTAATGACAATATTCAATCTTTTAGCCATAGTACACCCTTAAATATACAGGAGGAAATACATGCAAGAGGAAGATCTTTTGATTTTAAGGAATGTGGGCAAGTTTTGAACCACAGGATATCTCATGATCAACAGAAAATCCCTGTTGAAGAAAGTCAATATAAATGTCAAACATCCCAAAGTTCATCCCTTGCTCCAAACATGAGAAATCATTCTGAAGAGAAACCATTTGAATGTAATCAGTGTGGGAAATCCTTCAGCTGGAGCTCTCATCTTGTTGCACATCAGAGAACTCATACAGGTGAGAAACCTTATGAATGTAATGAATGTGGGAAATCCTTCAGCCGGAGCTCTCACCTTGTTTCCCATCAGAGAACTCATACTGGAGAGAAACCTTACAGATGCAATCAGTGTGGAAAATCCTTTAGCCAGAGCTATGTTCTTGTTGTGCACCAGAGAACTCATACTGGAGAGAAGCCTTATGAATGCAATCAATGTGGAAAGTCATTCAGGCAGAGCTACAAACTTATTGCACATCAGAGAACTCATACTGGAGAGAAGCCCTATGAGTGCAATCAGTGTGGGAAATCATTTATCCAGAGCTATAAGCTTATTGCACATCAAAGAATTCATACTGGAGAAAAACCCTATGAATGCAATCAGTGTGGAAAGTCCTTTAGTCAAAGTTACAAACTTGTTGCCCATCAGAGAACTCACACAGGAGAAAAACCTTTTGAATGTAATCAGTGTGGAAAATCCTTCAGCTGGAGCTCTCAGCTTGTTGCACATCAAAGAACTCACACTGGAGAGAAACCCTATGAATGTAATGAGTGTGGAAAATCTTTCAACCGCAGTTCTCATCTTGTTATGCATCAGAGAACCCATACTGGAGAAAAGCCCTATGAATGTAATCAGTGTGGGAAGTCCTTCAGCCAGAGTTACGTTCTTGTTGTACATCAGAGAACTCATACTGGAGAAAAGCCCTATGAGTGCAATCAGTGTGGTAAATCTTTCAGGCAGAGTTCATGTCTTACTCAACATCAGAGAACTCATACTGGAGAGAAACCCTATGAATGTAATCAATGTGGAAAGACATTCAGCTTGAGTGCTCGACTTATTGTACATCAAAGAACTCATACTGGAGAGAAACCTTTTACGTGTAATCAGTGTGGGAAAGCTTTCATTAATAGCTCTAAACTTATTAGGCATCAAGCAACTCATACTGAAGAGAACCCTTATGAATGTAGCTAGTTTGGAAATATTTCAGCCAGAGTATAGTCCCCCGACTTTTTTTCTTTTAAGGGATTATATGTATTAGAAAGAACTAGCATGAAAGCAATATATGTGGGCAAGCTTTCAGTTAGCCCTTTGTTATTAAGAACTGGAAATACATTCTGGAGAAGAAAAAGAAAAACTATGAATCACATGTTTTACTTAACAATTCTATGTAAAAAAGAAATCAGACTTGGCCTTTATGATACATTCCCACAAAAGTAATAAGTATTGGCACATTTCCTTGCAGAAAGCACTCTGACTTGAAGCTGAAAGAATTACCATTAAATGGGTGATTTGTACAGTGATTGTCAGCGAGGTAGATCTCTTTTCCAATAAAGTGCAAATGAGAATGCTAACACTGGTAGGCTTGTTAAGAAGACTGAAAAATTGCTATAGTTATTAGAACCTAGGCAGGAAAATATTTCAGCATATTGTTCTACACCATGATTCCCCCAGTAGCTACTTACTATAATTTGTTTCATACAGTACTTTCTATTATATATGAATTCATAAAAACTAGGAAAATGGCTGTGATATCAAGCGGAAAATGCGGGACAAGAGTTTAGGACATTCACTTCTAGAACCACTATGATAGGGTTATTTGTGTATGGAGCAGAACTGAGAGGAATTCTGGGTGTATCGAATTGATTTTAGGTTTATACCTGGTTTTCTTTTTTGAAATGTATGCTGTTTTGTTATAATAAATTATATGATGAGCAAAAAGTAGTCCCAAGAAATCTCACAATGTTTCCATCTCCTTTGACCATTTAGGAAAGGCTGTGTGGCTAGACAGCAGAGATTCCTCAGGATTCTGTGATTTCTATTTGGGTTAGCACGAACAGGTTATTTCTTAGGACTTAGATTCCCAGGGATATTCCTCACTGAATATTAAATATTTCCTCAGGAAGGGGAAATTGGAAATCTAGGACAAAAAGGGTTCTATATGAGGGATTGACAATGCATGGGCAGTATAAGGGACATTTTTTATATACAAAGG
The DNA here is from genome assembly GCA_029783875.1 of Phataginus tricuspis. Taxonomy (NCBI): domain Eukaryota; kingdom Metazoa; phylum Chordata; class Mammalia; order Pholidota; family Manidae; genus Phataginus; species Phataginus tricuspis. The sequence goes on along the minus strand of JAQQAC010019400.1, from coordinate 11,803,542 downwards.
AGCTCTACTTTTAGGGTTTCCCCCCTCCCCTTATATAGTGTTGTCTTTTTTTCCTCTTGGATATGTTCTTTTATGTGAGAGTCCTCTGATGGCTAAGTGCCATTACCTAAACCAAACTTTTAAGAATTATTTTAGGCAGGATTTGTACCTACTCTTTTTTTTTTTAGATTTGGTTCACATCTTCTGGACTTTGCCTCTAAGTCATGAATTCTAATCCTATGGATTATCATGGATCTGAAACCTCTGATCCCAGAGAGTTAATAAAAAAAAGATGAAAGCTGAACTGAGAGACCAGAGAATAGAGGTAAGTTCCTGGAAGAAAGAAACCTAAAGTGACATCTGATAGGTGTCACCCTTAGTATAAAATTCTGTCCCCATGAGATGATCCCAAGTGGAGCCATCTCTATGAGAATTAAGTCAGAGATTGCAGCACACATAGAAGTGACTGAAGTTCTGAGGCCACAGCTGTTGATGCCTGGAAGACTGGCTCCCCATCCTGAGAGGATCCTCAGTTAGTTTATGATACCCAGATAGCAGAACAGCTGGGGTTCTCCATACATTGCCTTTCAGAGAGGACCTAAAATTGTGAAAAGCCCTAATGTAGCTACAGGACCTGAATAGGTCTCTTTCCCCCAAAATTATAGGTATAACCAATGCTAGTGCTGGATACTAGTGGATGACTTTACCTGGGCATATTGAATCTTACTTTGAAGGCAAAGAGCCATGATTGCATAAATGAGTTTAAAGCCAACTGGGCTATAAGGACTCTGAAGATTACAACCTCGGGGAGTGATTTATTGCAAAATAATCTCATCAGTAAATGTTGAAAATATTTCATTAAAAATGTGTAAATATATGAAACTGCAAAAAATTATTTTGAAGTGAGTGTGTGTGTGTTTCTGGCCAGGTGGAATATGTGAGTCATCTGTGTGCACTAAGTCCTAACTATTCTATCAGTTCCTGGGTGACTTATGGTTGCCAACTGTTTTGAAGTAATATAGATTCAATAAATTAAAAATGTTAATTTATATAATTTGCTTCAATAATTTCCCTTTGTAGGAAAGGTATTCTAATAAAAAATGGTCAACCAAAAAAAAAAAAAAAGACAAATTGATAACATGCAAAAAATATTTAATTAAACTTTTGAACCTAAAATTTAAGGTTAAAAAGGGGAACAATAACTTCATTCCAATGATATATGGCATATATATAATAATATGTCCCTTGCATAAAATTTTTTGTGTAAAGTTTATAAAGGTAAAATTCTATTTTGCCAAAGAAAAATTAATAATCTTACAGGCTAAATTTCTTTCACCATACTCTTGTAAAATTGGAAATGAATGTTGATTAAAATGTTTTTTTAACTATGTAAATGTTAAGAACTACTTTACTATAACCAATGTTTTTTACATTTTCTCAGCTTTATTGGATTAATGAGCTCTGTATAAGTTCAATGTGTACAACATGACAATTTATATATATTGTGAAATGAGCACAGTTAGTTAACATCCATCATCTCATAGATACAAAGAAAAAGAAAAAATACTACTTTCCTGGTGATGAGAACTCTTAGGATCTACTCCCTTAGCAACTTTCAAATATACCATATAGCAGTGTTAACTTTAGTCAGTATGCTTCCTTTCTCTTGCTCAGTCTTTACTGCTTCTGCACTTTCCACAGTATTTTGTGGCTTGATGTTTCAGCTTATACCTAGCCTTGACAAAAATGTACTTTTATTGATGTTTTTGAGAGATTTCAGCTAGGAGAGGGGGAAACCCAGACTTTTTAATACTGTTTTCAGATACACCTTTTGTATTTTGTAATTTCTTATGGATTTT
>JAQQAC010019400.1:11747501-11796704 GCA_029783875.1 Phataginus tricuspis | reverse complement strand
AAAAAAAAAAAGGTGAAGGGGAGGGTGTCATTCAAAAATGGAAGATTCCCTCCCCGCTGAAAAAGAATGCCTGTAACTACTTAGCACAGTGCCTAAAAAAAAAGAAAAACAAAAACAAAAACAAAAAAAAACAATGAGAAGAGCCTATCACTCTTGGATCCTGGGGATTCTGCTTCTCTATTGGAGAACTTCCAGGCTTGGGGGACCAGAACACTCCCACGTGCTACAGAGCCAGGCCCCAAGCTCCACGAGGAGAGAAGCTCCTTTATTTGGGGCTTTGCCCTATTTAGCTCTTCATCTGGCTCTTAATTTGTTTCCTTTATGGTATCCTTTATTAAACTGGTAAATGTAAGTGTTTTCCTGAGTTCTGTGATCTGCTTTAGCAAATTAATTGGATCTAAGGGGGAGGTCACTGCAACCTCCAATCTGTAGCAGGTTGGTCAGAAGCACACAAACTGCGTGGAGCTTGTGATTGGCATCTGGAGTGGGGGGTCGAGGGCAGTTTTAGAGGATGGAGCCCTTAACCTGGGGAATCTGGTGCTGTTTCCGGGCAGATAGCATAGAACTGAGTTCTCAGACGCCCTGCCTGTGTTTGAGAATTGCTTGGTGCGCATGTGTGTGGGAAGACACCCCCTTCCCCCCACACACATCGGAATCATGTCCAGGAACCTGAAAGGAGTTGCAATACTGTTATACTGCTGTATACTATTACTATCATGTGTAATATACTACTGTTGTTGTAGTTGTATATGAAAAAACACACCAACAATCAGTATTATCCATTCTGTATGTTTTATTTAATATACCTCCCTAAGACCAGTTAATCTTACTAGGCTGTTAGAGCTTATCTTGAAAAGTCAGTGTTTTTCTAGTTTGTTGACAGAGGTTACACATGGACTCAATTTCACCTTAGAAGACTTGATAGGTCCCATCAGTAAATAGCATATCACGCTACAAATTGTAGCGGCCTGACTTCTCAGTTGGAAAGCACATGAGCCACCTCTAGCCAGTTGATTCAGATAAAGTTCTCTGAAAGGATATTAAATGGCTCCAAGAATTGCTAAGGAATGGTAAGACCATGTTCAGGGCTTTACAGGCAGAAGCTATTGCCAGAATCATGCCTGAGCGTTCCCTCATGTTCCCAAGGTTCCTAGATAAATATTAAGTTTCTTAATATATCTCTTCATTGATTTCTGATTCCAAGTCGGGGGCAAGTGCCTAAGTCTGGTGGGTCCTAGGCTGAACCTGCAACTGAGCCATGCAGAAGGTTTAGGAGCCAGGGCCACTAATGCTCAGCGTTTCCTAGAAAGTCTAGTGTCAGGTGGGCTCTGTCTTCCACTCATACTAATGAAAGGGGTCATTTGTCACTCATAGAGTTGTTATTCATTTGCTAAGCAGCATCAAAGGAAAAGAAAAGTTCCCATCATAGCCCACCCTTCTGCCTACCCCACATGTCAACATTTTCACTTTCTACACTTTCATTTATTTAAATAAGTAAATATGGCCTCTTAGTTAAGATAATACAGCTATCTCTCTTAAAAACCAAAAAGAAGCTCACTCTGTCCACACAGGAGCCTCACGTCATTGCATCCAGTCCCAAGTCGGGGATCTCTGGGTGATGTGAAAAATTCCTCATGTAAAAAGGGTTCAAATGCTGGACATTAAAAAGATTGTAAAGCCAGGGCAAATTACCAAGCTAATATTCAGTAACTCTGGTTGTTGCCAGTAGATACTCAAAACCTTTCTAAAACTGCTTTTACATAATCAGAAACAAGTTGGTGGGCGGGCAGTTTTTATTGCCTAGGGTAAGGTAATCCTTACTTGAATTAAATTGAGGCGTAACTGTATCAGTGAGTGCTTTATAGACTGAAGTAACAAAAAAACTTGTTGCACTTTCAAATACTGCTTTGGCATTTGCCAAGTGGATCTTCACATTGGGGCTGTAAACTTGGATTTTCTCTCTTATGGCCAGTGTGGTATTGATTTGTATTACACCGAGGATGGCATTTCATGGAAATCGGTCAGCAATTGATAAGCCTTTCTGTGCTACTTATGTCTCCTGTCTGGACTCTTCAACTTCTTCTGTTTCTATTGAATGTTCATTCTGAGGTCATGAAGGTCATGATCATTTGCTTTCTTCTTCAAGGAGCATTCGTGGAATTTAGCTATTGGGTCAAGTTCTGGCAACTTGGGTATTCCTCTTGAATAATGTTCCTCTTTCTTGCCTGAGTTCTACTAGTTTATTATGACAGTGTTTGCTTGGGCCTGGATTGTTGACACCTGTGCTGTTGGTTCACTGCAAATCTGAATGTTGGCGAATCTTCTGACCATAAGCTCTTCCTCTGTTCTCTATTCGGTTTGCCCACGTTTTCCTCCACTGTCACTCACTTTCTGAAAGGACAAGGACCATACTACCCCTGCAGAACATTCTGTGGCATGCTGGAACTTTCTGTGGGTGTAAGTTTCTGAATTCCCTCACTTTTGAAAAACTTCAAGGACATGCCATTATCTGAATTAGTGTTTGTTTTCTTAATAATAATATGTAGATGGAATCATAGGTGAATGTGCAGGTATTTTAGTAATGAGATTTAGGTTAAAAAAAGAGCCAGATTTACGGGAAAGCCAAAGGAGATTTTATTCCCGATGAAGTCTCAAAGTCATTTATCTGTATTCTCTGATATTACTATTCTCTACTAATTGTATGGGGGTTCCATCACTGATGTTAGGATACCCTCTGTTTTAGTATTTCTTTATGTGATACTGGAGTAGAGGGAGTTGGAATCTCTCTTCATAATCTGTGCTTTAATTTGATGTTTGCCATATTGATCATCCTGACCTATAAACAATACAGCCAATTCCATGATGCCCCCAAGAAATTGGACATCCATTCAGTTCTGGTGAGGGCCCACTTCCTGGCTCACCACAGCATCCCCCTGTGGTGCGGGTCCTACATGTATATGAGTGACCATTTATGGCTGTGTCACAATAAGATGGGATGACTACTGTATTTGGGGTATTGTTCTCTATTATACCTGATAAAATCCAGTTGTGTGTATCTATTTATTTATAAAAGGACAACTAAAGTTTGTGAAACATTCAAATAGGTCAGAAAACATTGAATTAAGATTTTTTTTTCAAGTAAAAGATGGAGACTAGGTTAAAACGAGAGTTACCTTGGAAACAGCAGCATTAGTTTGCACCCTTAAAGGTTAAGCAGCCTCTTCAGTTGCACCATTGTCCTGGGCATCCTTCAGTTACGCAAGAGCAATGTGGAATCAGGGCTCTTTGCTGAGTAGCTTTTCTTAATGCAGAAAAATAGAAATGGGCTTGGATTTTAGAAGTAGAAATATCTTGTTGATAATAGATAAAAGCACGTTCAGAGATATTTGGGTGGTGGTACATAGGCCAGTGGGGCCACCAAGCCAAGTGGAATTCCTACCGGCCAGGCAGGAACACTTTGAGCATTTGAGAAACCATTATAGTCAGAGACAGTTGGATCAAGGTAAGTCTATACAGAGCCATAGGTCAATTGTGCAAACCAATATCAAGTGTGCTGAAAAAAGGCACTGTTTTAGACTGTTCAGGCTGCTATAACATAAGTACCATAGACTGGGTGGCTTAAACAAAACACAAGAGCAAGGAACCAGCAGATTCAGTGTCTGCTGAGGGCCCACTTCCTGGCTTATAAATGGCTGGCTTCTTGCGGTGTCCTCATATGGCATCAGGGGTAAGACCGATCTCAGGAAGAAGAGAAAACAGTCAAAAACATTAACAACTGTAAGAGCAACAATACCACCTCCTGCTGTTTATTGAGAGTAGCAGTTGCTCTAGATCCCGGATATAATCTAATTAAATCTCTTAATGAACTTAAAATGCAGCTTTTTTGAGGAAACTGTTTTCCTTGAGTGACTTATTCCAGATCACACACCAGTCGTGGCTGCAGAAAGACCTGTGCCTATACACGCCAGTGATCCAGATTCTACAAACTGGAAGCAGAAGCCCAGAAAAGTTGACCCACTAACACAGAGCCTTCCAGAGAGCCAGAGGCAGCTGCAAGACTTGTCCCCAGGCCTCTGGCCCCAGACTCTACCTCTTCCCCACTCCTTTAATATCTCTCTGAGGCCTGTTTGTATATATACTTTTTCATATATTAAGAATTTTATTATGTCTTTACAAGGCAAAACCACATCCATCTTACCCTAAGATTAATCTAAAATTTAATGTCTATTTAAAACAAGGCAATCATCTGATGAGTGTTCATTCGAGCAGTGAGCTGTTTTGTGGGGGTATTCTCAATCCTCAAAATACAGATTCTAGAGCTTCACTGTGCAGTAAGTAGCCCCATGTAGATATTTAAATATAAACTTTCAGTTCTCCAGTCACACTGGCCACTTTTAAGTGCTCGATAGCCACATGTAGCTACTTGCTACCACATTGGACAGCACAGATATAGAACATTTTCATTGTCACAAAAAGTGATTAACAGATTCCTGAAAATGAACAGATCATGAGGTTTTGTTCTTGGGCCTTGAAGATCCAAACACTCACATAATTCCCCCATTTTTAAAATCATTCACTCTGTGAGGGAAGAGTGTTGATTAGATAATTTGTCTTTTAACATCTCTTCAGTATCAGTAAGTATCTAATAAGTATCTATCATAGAATGATCATTAAGGGAGATGGAAGAGCTTTAGCAAAGATGATATATCAAAGAATGTTAAAGCTAGCAGTACCTGAACCTGGCTTCTCCCACAAATTGCTGTATTTCACTGTCTGCAGCTGAAATGATATTTGTAGGTGATTCCTTCAAATTTCCCACTAATGCATAAGATATTTGCTTTGTACAGGGACTGAATTTCTACAATCCAGAAGTCGAGCTTAATTTTGATTCTGTATTGCTATTACTGGACTTGCTTAGATCTGATGCTTGTTTTTAACTCTTGCTTTATGTAAAACAGAAATGGTCAAAACACTGGCTATCAGTCAAACAGTGAATTTAAATATGTCACTGAAATTTTTTGTTAAACTTGTCAACTCTACTTGCACACGTATTCATTCATTTCATTCAGTAATAATCAGGTGAGAAAGGAGCATCTCAAACAATTCAACCAGGAACAGAAGAAAGAACACTCAAGGAAAATATCCTTGGGGGAATTACCATTACTTAATTTCCTCCCTGCCATTACAAATTTTGGATGTTGCAGTCAAACACCAGGTAGAATGGCTACACTGTTATTCAAGGTCCCTTCCAAATCTGATATTCTATTAAGTTGTGTCTCCTCTGAAAGCCTGTTTTATCAGCACCACACCAGATAAGCACATTTTAAGTTAACCATAGCGGAATGCAGTGCATTTAGAAGAATCCAATAAACTAAAAACAATTAGCTGAGCTGCATCACCTAAATGCTGACAGCCTTCAGACAGAGACGCAAACAAATTAAGATATCAGACTATATATTCATGCATCCTGGTTAGTTCAAATAGTTTAACAGGCTTGTTACTCAGGCCTGACAGAAATATGAACTCAATGAGGATTTTCTAAAAATGGGCCTAATTCCTAGTCATTATTTAATATAATATGACAAATGCCAGGTGATGTTTTAAAAGCTCTAGTTTACCTACATGGTAAGATACAGGAATTTATAATGCAAGCCAATAATTTTTCAAGTGTCTTGAGTAGGGTATTTAATAGTTTAGAAAATTAGAGATAGGTTTTATTAGATGACATTCTATTAGGGATAACATGAAATTGGATTATGTGTGTTCATAGATACACTAAATTCCATGGTTCACTAAAGAGTTAAAAGAAAAAGTTAAGCTAATAGGAACACATTTGGCATTTTAATTTCATACAAAGTTTAAGTGTTTAAGATACAAAGCTATTAAAGGAAAATATAAGCAAAATATACCAAACCTTAACTAAGCAGAGAACATTTTGTAAACTGTTGAAGGAAAAACTGAAATTATCAATATAAATTAAGACTTTTTGGCACGCCCATTTATTCAACATCATATATATGTACTGTACAGGGATATCAAGTTTAAAAAAATAGAACACTGAGTATTTAAGAAGGTATTGTGGCCTTAATTAAATCCTTAATTCAGAAAGCACTTCAATAACTTTTAGTGCTTCAAAATCGTGACCATCATCACTGTACAGTACTGAAGAAACTATTTTTGTTTCCTGTACAAACAATAATTTCCATTATTAGGCAAGAAAATGTTGTTTTAGGCATTTTTTTTCCTTTCTATACAATTAAAAAAATGAAATGAACATGAGTGTGGGGAACTGCCTTTGAATCTCAGCCTTGCCACGAGGGTGGCCGCTGAGAACTCAGCCGCGCTGCAGGGGTGGTGGCTGAAAGCCCCCTGGGGTTTAGCTGCGCCCACTCCGGTCCGCTTCTTACGTCAGAGACAGCTGCGCATGCGCACAACTCTGTGCGTGATTTGGAAAAGTGAAAGTCGCCTTATTAGCATAGGTGACCGATCAGAAGAGACTTCACCCTATATATCCCGTGCCCTGAGCCCCAATAAACAAGTTCTTCCTTCGAGTGAACTTCCTGTCGCGTCTGATTGTCTCCGGCGAAAGGCCAGCGGCCAGCAGCCAGCGGCGGCGACTGCAGCGGCTGCGAGCGGCGGCGGCGGCGCCGAGCGCCGGAGGCTGCGGGAACAGGCGGACAGCGGCGCTTACCTCCCTTGCTCTGCCTGGGGCAAGCCCCTCTCCCTCCCTTCCTTTCCCTCCATTGGCTCAGAGGGTTACCGAAAGAGCTTGCAACAGAAAGAGCTGGTAACACAAAGAGCTGTAGTCCTGACCGAGAGCAGGACCGGTGGGAGAGAAGCTAAAAACCCCGATACATGAGTACGGTTTTTACAAATATTTTGTTTATCTTAATGAAGCTGGTACAGACAAAGCCCATTTAAAATCCACACCCCAGGCCAAAAAGTACAAATAAAATAAAAAAAGAGCAGTGTTCTGTTGTAGACACGCCTGCATGAATAACTATTAACTGCAATGAAAAGTAGAACTTTTCTGGGATCTTCTGACAAGATTTTTCTTTCATCTGAAAAGGCTTTCTCTTCAAGGGCAGCCGTCTTCGGAGTTACTGGTTGCGCTCACCATCTCAGTCATCTTGTCTCCAACCTGATCGTCTCCTCTTGGTCCAGACCCTCAGATTTGTGAAGTGGCTTCAAGTTAAGGAAAGGTCATTTTTCTACAGGTCAGTTCTCTGAAAAACTTCCATCCCCCACTGAAAGTCATAGTCCAGGAGGGAAGCAATCACATACTGGCATTTTGGGGCCAATCGGAAAGTCATTATGAACATTCACATTGGTGGATCTTATTTATCACAAGCCTGGAAAAGCAGTCCTGGAAAATGTGGCCTCTCTGTGTGCACACATGTAAATTTTAAAAAGGAAGGGCTCTATGAAGGGAGCTGAAGTTTGATCACCAAAGATCAGCACTGTGAAAACACATGATAATGAGGCCTGGGCAGTAGAATTCAGATGATCAGCTGCCTTAAAGAAATGGGGTGCCAGTTTTCAATTCAGTTTTGAACACCACATTAGAAAAGAACTAATTTTTAACGTAAAAAAAAGGATTGAGGGAAAAGAAAAAAAGAAAGAATATCTAAACCGTTGAATGACCTCAATCAGTGGTTTGTTTGTTCCTGATAAACTTCAGTCTTCTTCCTCCATTCCTGGTCCTTATGGAGGGTGATTATCTGCAATTCTCTGACCTTCAAAGAGAAACCTGAGTGAATTCACTGGAACTCCTTGTCTTCCACAGTATGATTCTTTGAGTTTCTTGAGATGTGTCGTCATTTTCACTGAAGTGACTCTCATATGCTGTCCTGTCCAGTGACTGAGTTTAATGTATTCTCCTTCCTTCTTACCTCCCAAGTCCTCGGTTGGAGGTTTTGCCTCCCGGTCAGACATGGTGATGGTGGCTTTACCTGGGCTCTCCGCACAGCAGCGGCCTTGGGTAGGCTGAACCTCTCTCTGGGGTTGACAGATGGGACTCTTCTCCGCAGCACAACAACGCAGCTGGAGGGACTTACGCTACGCGTCCCTGTTTGTGTATTTTTTTTAAATATCAACTTACCTGTGCTGAGTAAATACAATTTGGAATTTTGATGTGAATAGGAACGAGATTACTGGCCACCTGGGACACCTGCCACCATTTGTTCCCATACCCCAGACTTGGCCTACAGGCTCTGCTGTAATGCCTCCACCTGCATCTCAAGAGAAAAAAAGACCCTGAGCAGCAGCTGCTCTTCTCTCTCACCCTCCCGGTTTGCAGTCCTCACTGAATCCTGGACTTGGCACTCCCATCCCAGACAAGCCACCTCGGGGTCGAGTTCCCACCTCCCCACATTGAGGAAAACTGTCTTGTCCACATGGTGCTAAAGATGTGCCTAATGCACACACCAGGGGCCCAAGCCATTCGTGGGTGGGGAAATTAATTTAGAATCTTAGGTTAGAAGCAGCATTTGTAAAGCATATTAGAAGACAATAGAAACAAAGATCAGAATATCAGTGTTCATATTGTATAGTGAGTGCAAACACCATTTTGAGAAACTTCTGTTTTGTGGGGGGGGGGGTGCCCGCACACACACACACATGCGCCTCTGTAAATGCTAACAGTGAAGTGCCTTTTCTATGTCATTTCTGGTCTCTCCACATTTGATGGGACCTTTGATCATCTGACCTCATTGTGACAGTCACAGCCCATCCGTGTGACAGCACCAGTGACATGAAGCAGGCTGGTTCAGGATTAATGTTCATGTCTGAATATTCACCATCAAATACAGGCAACATTCTAGATGACGCCGGAGGAGAAAATTCATCCTGTGCTCTATTATTTGAAGTTCTATCAGTTAGTTGAAATGTGAAGTGTGGGTAAAATTGCAGTATTTCCAGTCTCTTTCCTGGCACTAGTCCATCTTCGTATCAGTAGGTGTTTACAAGGGGCGGGGTGGCGGGGGTGGGGGGAGAGGCAAGCGCGCTGCACCACTGGGATTAGAGAGGATTTTGGCCTCACAGCCAAAATCAAGGGAGGAAAGGGGGAAGCAAGAGCAGCCACGGGAGAAACAGGTGGGCAGGAGTGTACGAGCAGAGCCAGGATCCTTCTAAGCACTAAAAGGCCCCCTCTCCGCACCTAGTCTTTCCCTCCACTGATTTCAGTTTTACTGGTTTGCGGCTTATTTGCCCCAGGCTGGGAACACATTCCCCCCCACCTCCCCGGAGTTACAGGAGTTAATACTTATTATGATGGAATGAAAGGTGGCTGAAATGACTGACAGTTATGAAAGCTGTTAACTGTATAAACAAAGAACATTTACAATAATGACGATCTTATGATAGGCTCAGGGCAATTGGCAATGAGGTCTTCTTTAAGCGCCTATGCTTTAAAACAGGGAAGGTCCCAAAGACCTGAATCTTTTGCTTATCAGTTTGTGCTGAACCGCAAAAGGCGTTGGTCTAAGGGAGACTGGGAGGTCTGGGCGGCCTGCCACCCTCGTTTCTCCCTCCTGCTCACATCTGTCTGCCTGCCTGCTCTAACTGAGTGAGTAGATGCATGGTCCCCCCCCCCAATTAAAGGATTTCTTTCCTAAACCTGGGGTTTTAATCCCATCAAGTCTAAGCATTAAAATGATCCTCCCCTCCTCGCCTATTCTCCCACAAAATCACAGCAAAATATTCAAAATTGGGAAAGATGAAGATACTGTTATCAGTACTGGAAAACATGAAGAGGTCACGACTGGAAATTAGCTTTGAGCAATTTCTGCCACATTGTAGGAATGGAATTGAGTTGAACAAAGTTGCACATCTGTCCAGTTCATTTTTGCCCCATCCCCAGGAAGTGCAAAGGGGATTTAAAGGAAACACATGCTCAGGAAATTTTAACTGGCATCTTACTCATTGTACATATCATGTAAAGGGAGAAATCATGTGGTTGAATATTAGATTAGCTGGTTTCATTATATATGGGATGTTATATAAAAGTCACGGCTATCTTCATCAATGCCTCCTGATGTGATGTACAATTCACTATTTACTCAGCAGCGAGTAATGTTTCCAGGGTCTTAATAAGATGTTCATTATTCATAAGCTGGACTTGACACAGTAAGTCAAGTTTTAAAATGTGCACTACTGTGCCCTAGGGTTAAAGGAATGAGACTACTCATGAAATTTAAAACAGAATGGCAGCAGATCATGGGATGTCACCATACGTTATCCCAGATGTTAGCCAAACATTATCACAGATGTTAGTGATTGTTCAGAAAAAGAGACGTGGAAGTTAAAGTCTTACAATTCACCTCAGGGAGCATGAAAAGAAAGAATAAAATGAATGTTGATACTTCTTTAATGAGGGGGTGCAGGGTGAGAGTGTCAGACATCTCCCTCCCTTCCCCCCAGTGTCTCTGAAAGGCCCTGGAACTGAGACACCAATCTAGGGCACAGGAAGGGGCTGATCCTGAATGAGCTCACCAGCAAATGGGGGTGGAAAATAAGATACATATTCTGCGTAAATACTTACATAAACTCACATATCTGTCACCCCCAAGCATGGCAATTCTCAGTCTAACTAACATAATTTAAACAAACAATTTAGGGTAACTTAAAAAGTGTGTTAGATGATATAACTATCCAGAACCATATGTTCAGATTCCTAACCCAATCACCTGAATGCAGTTAATCCACCACCCATCTAGCTCCGATTTCCCCAGCTGGTAAGAACAGAATCTTATTTCTACCATATATATCTCAAGTTAAAAAACAAAACGAAACAACTTTTCCCTGACACAGATGGTTCTCAGGCTTTGCTACGCGTCGGAATTAGAAGGAGGGCTTGTAAGAACACAGATTTCTGGGTCCCCAGAAACCCACCCCTGAGTTTCTGATTCAGTAGGTCTGGGGCGGGGTCTGCAAAGGTGTTGTGGTCCAGGACCACAATCCGAGAAGCACAGGACAGTTTTAGTGTTTAAATGAAATTGGTTTATAACATATTTGGCTCACTGAATTTCTAAGGTCTTGCCTTAAATTGTCCCAGACTTTAAACCTGAAATCAAGTTTCTTTTGGGCGGAGTCTGGCCGGCAGTTGGATATGTGGGAAGGTGGTGTGAAGCCCCGCCCAGGCCCCACCCAGGGCCAGCCCACTGCTATTTAAACCCACTCCCGTGTTTCCTCGCCCCAGATCCTCCCAGATGGCAGTGGCGGCCTTCGGTCTGATTTGTCTGAACCCCTTGTGTCTGGTTCTTCCATAGTCCTGCCTACATGGAATCGGATTCAGAGGACACAACACTTGGTAAGTGAATCTCTCTGTTGCATTCTGTTTATTCCTGCATTTGTTTAGATCAACCTCCACTCCTCACCCCAGCTTCTCTCCCCCGCCCTTTTCCACTTTGACCACCCTCACCGCCCCCCCCCCACCCCTGCCTCACAGACACACACCACACTACTCTCCATTTCTGGAGTCAGAAAAGGAGTACAGGATCCTGGGGGCTGCAAGTTTCTCAATTATGTCTGCATCTGAGGAGAGTGGGGTCACATCTGGCTCTTCACCTAAAGGGTCCCCCAACCCGTACTCCCCAAACTACATGCCAGCCTCCCCCAGCTTCTCATTCTCCTCTCCCAGCAACTCATCCTTAACAGGCAGCTCCTCACCGGAGTCGCTGGTCTATGTCCCAGCCTCCCCCAGGGGTTCTCCAGATCTACCTCCATCACCAGCCGCATCACACAACATGACATTACCCTCCCCAGAGCAGCCCCTGTGGTCTGCCCTGGCCTCTGCAGGTCCTTCAGCATCACCACACTCATCAACGATATACCATGTCTTCTTACTTCCTTCACCTAGCAATTCACCCACCGTCCTCAGAGAGTCTCCCCTGTCACCCAGCTACTCTCCACCCATCCCCAGACATCTTCAAGAGGCAGCCCATCACCCACAGGGAACACGTAGTAACTCACCGACTTCACCAGGTTTCTCCACAAGGTCCCCCATGTCTTCACCCACAGCCCTCAGGGAATCTCCCCTGTCACCCAGCTACTCCCCAACCATCCCCAGATATCTTCAGGAGTCATCCCATCACCCACAGGAAACATCTAGTAACTCATGGACTTCACCTGGTTCCTCCACAAGGTCACCCTGTCTTCACCCCAGAGCCCTCAGGGAATCTCCCCTGTCACCCAGCTACTCTCCAACCATCCCCAGGTATCTTCAGGAGTCAGCCCATCACCCACAGGGAACATCTAGTAACTCACAGACCTCACCAGGTTCCTCCTCCCCAGGCTCCCTGATGTCTTCACCCACAGCCCTCAGATTATCTCCTGTGTCATCCAGCTACTCTCCGACCATCCCAAGATATCCCCATAACCCTCAGGGAAAACCTAGTAACTCAGAGACCTCACCTGGTTCCTACACAAGGTCCCCCAGGTCTTCAACCACAGCCCTCAGGGAATCTTCCGTGTCACCCAGCTACTCTTCAATTATCCCCAGATATCCTGGGGAGTCAGCCCATCACCCACAGGGAACACCTAGTAACTCACAGACCTCACCAGATTCTTCCCCCATGTCCCTTTTTCTCTTCACCCACAGTCCTCAGGGAACCTCCTGTGTTACCCACCTACTCTCCAACCATCCCCAGATATCCCCGTGATCGACAGGGAACGCCTAGGAACTCAGAGACCTCATCAGGTTCCTCCCCAGTGGCCCTCACAGCAGTGACTCCCAGATAATCTCACTATGTCTCCACACTCATCTCGTGTCTCATTTGGACATAGGGCCTCGCAGCTCCTGTCCCTCACTGTTCTTTTACTCCACGTCATGGCCAAACTACTGACAGCATGAAGCACTTACTTGTCCATATCTCCAAATCCCTGGTCAGCACCACACAACCACTAGCAGGAGAGACCCCCCCTGCATCCCACCTTCACACACACACTTGCCCTTCTACTTGCTACTGTCACACACTTGCTCGAAGAAGAGACACTTCTAATGGGCGATTTTACCACACTGGCCATTGGCCACCCTCGACTGAGCAGTATGACCCTCTGGTCTGTCAAAGAGATGGTTTGGGGCAACCATATCAGCGTGACCCTCCAGCCTGCCAGCATCCCTGTGGGCAAAAGTGCCAGCATGACCCTGCGTGGCAGTGATACTGTTGGTGGGAACCCCCGGCTTGACTATTTTCACCTTCATTCTTTCTCTTGCATTCAGACTACATTTGTGTCTGTTTCTTACCCCATTTCAAAGGCTCACCCATCCTTCCCCCTCACATTAGCTGCCCCTGCCTCTGTGCTTATGCTCTCTCTACAAATCACCCATTTAAACTGCACAACTCAGTGGTTTTTAGTATATTCACCGAGTTGTGTAACCACAACCACTGTGGTCAATTTTAGAACATTCTTACCACCTGCAAAAGAAACCCTGTAACCAGTAGCAGTTACTTCTCATTCTGTCTCCAACCCCCATCCACCCTTTGCCCTAGGTAACCACTAATCTCTCTTGTCTCTATGAATCTTCCCATTCTGGACATTTCTTAAAAATGGATATAATATGTAAACTTTTGATACTGACTTTTTCGGTTAACATAATGCTTTCAAGATTCATCCATTCCGTAGCACATGCCACAAACGCATTCCTTTTTATTGCAAATAACATTCTGTTGTATAAATATGCCATATTTTTCTATCCATTCATCAGTTGATGGACATTTGGGTTTTTTCTACTCTTCGACTATTGTGAGTAATGCTGCTCTGAACATTCAGGTAGGAGATCTTGTATGAACATATGTTTTCTCTTGGGTACATACCTAAGAGTGGAATTTCTGGGCTGTCTGGAAACTTTATGTTGAACATTTTGAGCAACTGCTACACTGTTTTCCAAACGGCCTGTAGCACTTTACATCCCCACCAGCAGTGTATGAGGGTTATGATTTATCCACATCCTCAACAAGACTTGTTATTATCTGTCTTTCTGACGATGGCCATTCTAGTGAGGGTGAAGCCTATCTCACTGTGGCTTTTATTTGCATTTCTCTGATGGCTAATGATGTTGGGCATCATTTCATGTGCTTATTGCCCATTTGTGCATCTTCTTTGGACTAACGTCTTTTTAAACTCTTTGCCCATTTTATATTAGGTTGTCTTTTTATTAATAAGCTTAAGCACCTTTTCTACGTTCTAGATTTAAGCTCCTTATAAGGTATGTGATTTGCACATATTTTTGTTTGCTGGTGGTTTAGAGTTTTTGAAACTGTATTCATATGCAATACTAGTCTGTAATTATATTTTATTGGGCTATCTCTGATTTTGGTATCATGGCAATATCAGCATCAGAGAGGGCATTGAGATGTGTCTCCTTTTATTTCCTGGAAGAGTTTGTAAAGAATTGGAGTTTTCTTAATTTTGGAGTTTTCTTTGGATGCTTTAAAATTATTAATTCCCTTTACTTATTATAGGTCTATGCAATTTTCTATTTGTTCTTGAGTCAGTTTTGAGAATTTGTGCCTTCCTAGAAATATAATTGTTCATGTTATCTAATTTATCTAATTTGTTGCCATGCCATTCATAGTATTCCCTTATAATCCTTTTATATCAGTAAGATCAGTCATAACATACCCTTTCATTTTTTATTTTAGTAATTTGAGTCTTCAGTCTTGTTCAGTCTAGCTAAAAATGTACACATTTTGTTGACCTTTTCATAGAACCTGCGTTTGGTTTCACTGATTTTTCTCTTTTGTTATTCTATTCTTCATTTCCTTACTCTTCTTACTTCCTCCTGCCTGCATTCCTTTGCTCTTTTTTTCAGTGTCTTATGGGGGAAGGTTATGTTATTGGTTTGAGATTCTTTTTTTAATTTGGCATTTACACCTATAAATGTCCCTATAAGCACTGCTGAAGCTACATCCCATAAGTTTTGTATGTTGTTTTCATTTTCATCATTGCAAATATTTTCTAATTTTCCTTGTGATTTGTTCTTGATCCATTGGTTATTAAGTGTGTGTTGTGGATTATGGTTTTGTTCAAATCTTCTATTTCCATATTGATTCTGTGCTTATTTGTCTTAATTAAATTCTAAGACATTTTATTGTGATTTTTGCTATTTGTTCCTAAAGGTAGAAAATCAAATAATGCTACAGATATTAGAATTATCTCTTTTATTTTGTTATTCACTACTACTTAATCTTGGTGACTATTTGTTAGGTTATAAAGTTTTGATGTTACCTGAGAGTTACTACTTATATTAACTGCTAATTTATTTCTTCAGTAAGTCACTATTTTAATGTTCTTTGTTTTTACACAGTTAACAGCTTCCAAAACTGTGGGATGCATGGCATAATTTCCAGAATCTCTCACCTGGCCTCAGTCCATTTATATATCAAGAGGTGTTTCCCCACTGCAGCCTCCCATAGGCTGCAGGGCAAGGGGTGGTGAGAAAATGGCCATTTCTCTCCTCCCCTCCATTCCTGGTACATAATTGGTCTGGGGTCTGCCAGTCACCAAGGACCCACCCATGGAGTTCCTTCTGGAAGGGGTGGGCGGGGGAAGCGGAGCACCAGTGGCAGTTGGATGAGACAGACAGGGCCAGGACTGGCTAGGGAACTTGAGCAGCTGTAAGAAATAAAAGCTTTTCTCCCACCTTATCCTTTTCCCTGGACGTATTTCAGTTTCACTGGTTTCATAGGGAACTTGCTGTGGGCTGGGAACATCCTTCCCCCGGAGCTACAATAACTGTCAGTAATTTCAGCGACCTTTCATTCCATCATAATAAGTATATCTTCATATTTCAAATAACTGATAGAGCTTCAAATAATAAAGCACATGACGAATTTTTTCCTCCAGCATCATCTAGAATGTTGCCTGGATTGATGGTGAATATTCAGACATGAACAGTAAGCCTGAACAGGCCTGTTTCATGTCACTGGTGCTGTCACACGGATGGAATGTGACAACCACAGTGTGGCCAGATGATCACAGGTCATGTCAAATGTGGGGAAACCAGAAATGTCATAGAAAAGGCACTTTGCTGTTAGGACTTATAGAGGCAGGTGTGTGCATGTGTGTGTGTCTGTGTGTACCAAACAAAACAGAAGTTTCTTGAAATGGTGTTTGCACTCACTATACAATATGAACACTGATATTCTGATCTTTGTTTCTATTATGTTCTAATATGCTTTACAAGTGCTACTTCTAACCTAGGATTCTAAATTGATTTTCCCACATGTGAATGGCTTGGGCTGAGCATTAGGCACATCACAAGACAGCTTTCCTCAGTGTGGGGAGGTGGGAACTCCACCCAGAAGTGGCTTGTCTGGGATGGGAGTGCAAAGTCCAGGATTCAGTGAGGACTGTAAACTGAGAGAGAAAAGCAGCTGCTCAGGGCCCCTTTTTCCCTTCAAAGATGCAGGCGGAGGCATTACAGCAGACCCTGTGGGCCAAGTCTGGGACATGGGAACAAATGGTGGCAGGTGTCCCAGGTGGCCAATAATCTGGTTCCTGTTCACATCAACATCCTATTGTTCCAAATTTTATTTACTCAGCACAGGTAAATTGATATTTAAAAAAATACAAAAACAGGCCTCAGAGAGAGATTAGAGAAGGAGTGGGGAAGAGAGAGAGTCTGGGGCCAGAGGCGTGGGGACAAATCCTGAGGCTGCCCCTGGCTCTCTGGAAGGCTCTGTGTTAGTGGATCAACTTTCCTGGGCCTCTGCTTCCCAGTCTGTAGAATCTGAATCTGAATCGCTGGGTGTACAGGTACAGGTCTTTCTGCGGCCACCACTGGTGTGATCCAGGATAAGTCGCATGAATAACCTTAGTTTCCTCAAAAGAGCTACATCTTAGGTTCATTAAGAGATTTAATTAAATTATATCAAGGCCATAGAGCAACCACTATTGTCAACAAGCAGCAGGAAGGAATTGCTCTTACAGTAGTTAATGTTTTGTGACTCTCCTCTTCTTCCCATTTTCTATCAGAAATTCTGAGTCCCCAAAGCCACTCTTAGTGTTGGGGAGGAAAACCTTTTCTTCTATGTTCAGTGACTGCTAAACTATGAATTAAACGGACAAAAGATAGATTAGAAACAAAAAGGATAGAGTTTATGTGTGCAGTGCACCTATCCACGTAAGTGCTCAGTGATGTAGGTGACTCAAAGGGGTGGTGAAAATTAGGGGCTTACTTAGTTGGGAAAATGAAGGAGAGAGAAAAGACCTCTACTGAAAGAATAACTGGATTTCTTTAGGAAAGAGAACAAAGATAAAGTTTGTGATAATATTTGTTTGTGGAGGTACAAGTGGTCTTTCTTCATAGCCATGACACCTGCCCAGAGAGGGGATTTATGGTAGGTCTACTCTTGGTCTCTCTCCTGGAAGTAGACCTGTCCAGAAGATGAAATTCATGGCAGCCTCATTTCTCGGAAGCTTCTGTTTTTAGTCAGATAAGGGAAGCTCCAAGAAGGCTTTTTCTGCATGTGTTATATCTTAAATGTCTTCAGTTTAAAATAATCCTTATACCAGCTCTGCCATTCCATATGGGTGCCCACACTACGACCCCAGCTATCGGACAGCACTGTAGTCATTCTGCGGCTGCTTCTGCCACATTATCCCTGTCTGTCCACAGTTGATTCTGAGAACAGAAAGACAAAGCTGTGGTTAGCAGGGCTGGGAGAGGATGGAGCTGAGGATGGGACTCGGTGTGCAGTCAACGGGCCCCTGGAGGTGGAGGAGGGCTCTGGGGAAGAGCTGAGGTCAGAGTCTAGGGGGGGGAATGAAAGGGTTGGTTATATGGGAAAATAGAGTGGTGTTGGGAAGTACTGTGGGGTGGATGTGGGAGGGCATGGTGGCAGGAGGCAATGTCAGAGTTTAGCTTTTGAGAAGGTTAGAAGGGGTAGGTTTGAGATTGGCAAGGAAGAAGTTAAACTGTCCCTGTTTGCAGAAGACATGATATTGTACATAAAAACCCCTAAAGAATCCACTCCAAAACTACTAGATCTAATATCTGAATTCAGCAAAGTGGTGGGATACAAAATTAATATGCAGAAATCTGTGGCATTCATATACACTAACAATGAACTAGCAGATAGAAAAATCAGGAAAACAGTTCCATTCACAGTTGCATCAAAAAGAGTAAAATACCTAGGAATAAACCTAACCAAGGAAGTGAAAGACCTATACTCTGAAAATTACAAGACACTCATGAGAGAAATTAAAGAAGATACCAATAAATAGAAACACATCCCATGCTCATGGATAGGAAGAATGAATATTGTCAAAATGGCCATCCTGCCTAAAGCAATCTACAGATTCAATGCAATTCCTATCAAAATACCAACAGCATTCTTCAACGAACTAGAGAAAATCGTTCTAAAATTCATATGGAACCACAAAAGACCCCGAATAGCCAAAGCAATCCTGAGAAGGAAGAATAAAGCTAGAGGGATTATGCTCCCCAATTTCAAGATCTACTACAAAGCCACAGTACTCAAGACAATGTCATACTGGCACAAGAACAGACCCATAGACCAATGGAACAGACTAGAGAGCCCTGATATAAACCCAACCATATATGGTCAAATAATATATGATAAAGGAGTCATGAACATACAATGGGAAAATGACACCCTCTTCAACAGCTGGTGTTGGCAAAACTGGACAGCTACATGCAAGAGAATGAAACTGGATTGTTTAACCCCATACACAAAAGTAAACTCGAAATGGATCAAGGACCTGAATGTAAGTCATGAAACCATAAAACTCTTAGAAGACAACATAGGCAAAAATCTCCTGAATATAAGCATAAGCAACTCCTTCCTGAACGCATCTCCTCAAGCAAGGGAAACAAAAGCAAAAACAAACTCATGGGACTACATCAAACTAAAAAGTTTCTGTACAGCAAAGGACACCATCAACAGAACAAAAAGGCATCCTACAGTATGGGAGAATATATTTGTAATCGACATAGCCAACAAGGGGTTAACACCCAAAAAATATAAAGAACTTAGATGCCTCAACACCCAAAAACCAAATAACCCAATTACAAAATGGGCAGAGGATATGAAGAGACATTTCTCCAAAGAAGAAATCCAGATGGCCAACAGACATATGAAAAGATGCTCCACATCACTAATCATCAGGGAAATGCAAATTAAAACCACAATGAGATACCACCTCACACCAGTAAGAATGGCCAGCATCCAAAAGACTAAGAGCAACAAATGCTGGCGAGGATGCGGAACCCTCCTACA
The DNA here is from genome assembly GCA_029783875.1 of Phataginus tricuspis. Classification (NCBI taxonomy): domain Eukaryota; kingdom Metazoa; phylum Chordata; class Mammalia; order Pholidota; family Manidae; genus Phataginus; species Phataginus tricuspis. The sequence continues at coordinate 11,777,460 of JAQQAC010019400.1, read as the reverse complement.
CTGCTGGTGGGAATGTAAGCTAGTTCAACCACTGTGGAAAGCAATATGGAGGTTCCTCAAAAAACCAAAAATAGAAATACCACTTGACCCTGGAATCCCATTCCTTGGAATTTACCCAAAGAAAACAACTTCTCAGATTGAAAAAACATATGCACCCCTATGTTTATTGCAGCACTTTTTACAATAGCCAAGATATGGAAGCAACGTAAGTGTCCATCAGTCGATGAATGGATAAAGAAGTTTTGGTACGTATGCACAATGGAATACTACTCAGCCATAAGGAGGAAACAAATCCTGCCATTTGCAACAACATGGATGGAGGTGGAGGATATTATGCTCAGTGAAATAAGCCAGGTGGAGAAAGACAAGTGCCAAATGATTTCCCTCATTTGTGGAGTATAACAATGAAGCAAAACTGAAGGAACAAAATAGCAGCAGACTCAGGGACTCCAAGAAGGAACTAATGGTTACCAAGGGGATGGGTGTGGGAGGGTGGGTGGGGAGGATGGGAGAAGGGGATTGAGGAGTATTATGTTTAGTACACATGGTGTGGGGGGTCATGAGGAAAACAGTGAAGGCAAACAGTGAATCTGTGGCATCTTACTACACTGATGGACAGTGACTGCATTGGGGTGTGAGTGGGGACTTGATAATATGGGTAAATGTAGTAACCACATTGTTTTTTCATGTGAAACCTTCATAAGAGTGTATATCAATAATACCTTAATAAAAAAAAAAAGTACAGTGCAGTGGCATTAAGCACATTGACATTTTTGTGCACCTACACCATGTTTGCGCTTCCTTATCTGTATTATTTTTCTGTAGTGCATGTCCTAAAACTGAAAAAAAAAATTCGTTTCCTGCATCAAATACTCTTTTAACCATCAAATAAAATAAACCATGCTTTACACAACCGTCGTAATAAATAGCTGGGACATATTATTCATGTAATTAATTGTTCCACTGATGCTTAGGAACATTTTGTCTAAAAGATTTCTTTTTAAGCTTTGCTTAATGCTTTTTTTAAAAAAAAATACAATATCTGGAGATACAGGTGATTCACATGTAGTTGTAAGAAATAAGAGAAATCTCCTTTACCCAATTTTTCTCACTAGACATCTCATAGAACTATAATACAGTATCACAACCAGGGTATAGATATTGATACAATCCAGTGATCATGTACCGATTTCCACAGTTTTACGTGTACTTAGTTGTGATTGTTTTTGTTTAGTTCTATACAATTTTATAACCTGCATAGATTCATGTACCCACCACCACATCAAGATACAGAACCATTCCATCACAAGAATGCCTTCTTATAACCACACCCTCCCACCTACTTAGCACCCTGGTGACCACTAAACTGTTCTCCCCTTCTATAATTTTGTCTTTTCAAGGATGTTAGATTAATGGAGTCATACAAAAGTTAGGTAACCCTTTGAGATGGGCTTTTTTCACTCAGAATAGTTTCTCTGGAGATGCATCCTACTTGTTGCTTGTATCAATAGTTCACTCATTTTTTAAATTCGCACTGTTCTTTTAATTTTAGAAAGTTTATTATTTAACACTTGATCATGGTTGGGAGAAAGAACGAATTGATTGGTTCTTCCATTGTGCAGCTCAAATTTAAGTGTTACCTACTTGTTGCAGTAAATACATTAGATTCATTTGTGTTTCTATTCCTCTTTACATTTAACAATTGAGAATAATCAGTGTACTGCCTTTGAACTATTTCACCAATTTTTCAAATAGCCGTCAATCCTGTTGTAATTGCCTTAACTGTCAATCATGCTTTATAGATTAGAAAACTGATTCTGAATCAGGTCCAAAACATGCCTAAGAAATAACATAACCTGATTAAAGTATTTATTGTTTGCTGACAGCAGATTACACTATTGAATTCTAATTTGTTGTTATTCCTGTGAACCTGAGTGCTAGTGGCATAGAATTTGTGTTTTAGGCAGATAAATTTTTCCCACTTGTTTGTGTTCATCATAGGATTTATGTGAAACATCATTAATCCTTTAGAATTTTTACTTAATTCAAGAGTATCATTTAGGCCAATTCTTTCATTCATTTCAGTTTTTGCATATATTCCTTTCTTTAACATACATATTTTTTATTTTGGTATTATTAATGTACAATTACATGAGCAACATTATGGTTACTAGACTCCCACTATTATCAAGTCCCCCCACATACCCCATTACAGTCACTGTCCATCAGCGTAGTAAGATGCTACAGAATCACTACTTGTCTTCTCTGTGTTATACTGCCTTCCCCGTATGCCCCCCCGCTACATTATGTGTGCTAATAGTAATACCCCTTTTTCCCCCTTATCCCTCCCTTCCCACCCATTTTCCCCAGTTCCTTTCCCTTTGGTAACTGTTAGTCCATTCTTGAGTTCTGTGAGTCTGCTGCGGTTTTGTTCCTTCAGTTTTTGCTTTGTTCTTATACTCCACAGATCTGTGAAATCATTTGATACTTGTCCATCTATAGGAGTGCCTCCAAAATGCACTGTAGAGGTGGTTTGTGGGAGGTAAATTCTCTCAGCTTTAGCTTATCTGAAAATTGTTTAATTCCTCCTTCAAATTTAAATGATAACCTTGCCACGTAGAGTATTCTTGGTTCGAGGCCCTTCTGCTTCATTGCATTAAACATATCATGCCACTCCCTTCTGGCCTGTAAGGTTTCTGTTGAGAAATCCAATGATAGCCTGATGTGTTTTCCTTTGTATGTGATCTTTTTTCTCTCTCTAGCTGCTTTAAAAAGTCTGTCTTTATCCTTCATCTTTGCCATTTTAATTATTATGCGTCTTGATGTTGTCTTCCCAGGGTCCCTTGTATTGGGAGATCTGTGCACCTCCATGGCTTGAGAGACTATCTCCTTCCCCAGATTGGGTAGGTTTTCAGCAATTATCTCCTCAATGACACTTTCTATCCCTTTTTTTTCTCTCTTCTTCTTCTGGTACCCCTATAATGTGAATATTGTTCTGTTTGGGTTGGTCACACAGTTCTCTCAATATTCTTTCATTCTTAGAGATTCTTTTTTCTCTCTGTGCCTCAGCTTCTTTGTATTCCTCTTCTCTAATTTCTTTTCCATTTACCATCTCTTCTACTACATCTAATCTGCTTTAAAATCCCTTCATTGTATGTTTCATTTCAGACATGGAATTTCTTAATGATTGAATCTCTGTCTTAAATTCATTCCTGAGTTCTTGAATATTTTTCTGTACCTCCATTAGCATGTTTATGATTTTTATTTTGAACTCTCTTTCAGGAACTGGTGAATTTAGTTTCATTTGGCCCTTTTTCTGGGGTTTGTGAGATTTTGGTCTGTACCATGTTCTTTTGACGTTTCGTATTTCTGTGTGGTGCCCTCTAGTGCCCAGAAGCTCCAGTCTCCGGAGCTGCTCAGCTCCTAGAGTGAGTTGGGGGTCGTAGGGGAGCAGAGCTGGTGCCTGGGGGGAGGAAAGATCTGTTTCCTGACTCCCATCTGCCTTGCCTGTCTCCAGTATCACAGCCAGTGGGCCAAGCACACAGGTGCAAGCCTCTCTGCTTGGCGTCTCTAGCTGTTGTAGGTGGGGCCTCCCTCTGGCTCGCCTGATGCCAGTTCAGTGACTGCAGGTTTGCAAGTCAGTGCTGTCAGGCCAGGAGGAAGGCTCGGCAGGCTGCGTGTCACAGTGGGGGGCCTCGGAGCTGAGTAGGCAGCCAGGGTGGTGGAGCACCTGAAGCTCCTCAAAGTTCCCAACCTGCTGGGCAGAGTGTGTCTAGACAACCTTGTCCCCCTATCCCATCTCCCGCACAGCAAGCTCTATGCAAACCACGCGCCTTCAGCAGCCCCCTCGCTGCTAGGAAGCCTCTCAGACCACCTGCCTTTCCCTTGTCTCAGAGTGGCCAGGTGTGGATCCTGTCCTCACAAACGGCCGGAATCTGTCTCTCAAGCACTCTGCCTCTCCCAGCTCCCCCTCCTCCAGAGCACCATGCAATGTAGGTTTCTGCTTGCAAAGCAGATCTCCAGGGTCACGTGTTTAGCAGTCCTAGGCTTCCACCCCCTCCCTCTCGCTGTTTCTCTTCCTCCTGCCGGTGAGCCAGGGGTGGGGGAAGGGCTCAGGTCCTGCCGGATCAAGGCTTTTGTATGTTACCCTGTTTTGTGAGGTCTGCTCTGTTCGTGAGGTCTTTATGCAATCTGGTGCAGCCTTCTTTCCTGTTGCTGTTTTAGGGTTAGTTGTATTAACTATATTTTCACACTATCTGTGGTTTTGGGAGGAGTTCTCTGTCTCACCTCTTGTGCTACCATCTTGAATCTAGTTCACTCATTTTTATTGCTGAGTGTTATTCTGTGATCTGGGTGTACCACAGTTTAACCGTTCAGTCATTGAAGGACATCTGGATTGTTTCTATCTTCGGTTATTTCAAAATAAAGCTGCTATGAACATTGTGTATACAGGTTTTGTGTGAACAAAATTTCTATTATTCTATGATAAGTCCCAAGGCTGTATTGTGTAAAGTGTTTTCATATTTACTTTTGAAGTAACTTACAAACTGTTTTCCAAAGTAGCTGTACCATTGTGAGTAATTTCAGTGATCAATGAGATCAATGGGTGTGACCTCATTTCTCTGCATCCTTGCCAGCATTTGGTGTGGTCACTTTTTAATTTTATCAATTCTAATAGGTGTGTAGGGGTATCTCACTGTGGCTTTAATTTGCATTCCCCTAATGGTAATGAAGTTGAACATGTTTATACATGTGCTTATTTGCCACTTGTTTATGCTTTTCAGAGAAATGCCTGTTCATCTCTTTTGGCCATTTTCTAATTTTTAATTGTATTGTTTAGTTTTGTGCTGTTGAGTTTCTTTACATATTCTAGATACTAGTCCTTTGTTAGATATGTGGTTTGCAAATATTTTCTCCCAATTTTTAGTTTGTCTTTTCATCGCCATAACAGCATTTTTCTCAGAGCAAAATATTTTAGTTCAATGAGACTCAGTTTATCATTTTTTTCCTTTCATGGTTCCTGTTTTTGGTGTCATGTCTAAGAACTCTTCCTAGCTCTAGATTCCAAAGGTTTTCTTTGCTTTATTCATAAAATTTTTATAATTTCATTTTATGTTTACACCCATGGGCTATTATGAATTAGTTTTTTGTATGAGGCATGTAGTTTAGGCCAGCGCTCACTTTTTTGTGTGTCTATGGAGTTCCAATTGATATAGCACCATTTTTTGAAAAGACGTTTTCCCATGGAATTTCTTTTGCATCTTTGTCAAAAATGAGGGGCATATTTATGTGGGAATATTTTGGGTTCTTTAATTCTCTTCCATTAACCCATGTGTCTGTCTGTCCACCAATACTGTAACCGTGAACATTTCATTCCAATGTCACCCAATTTAGCCAATACACTGAGAGGCAAAATGTTGACTAGAAAGAGCTTTATTCAACGGCCATCAGGTTGGAAGGTGGGAGAACTGTTGTCTTAAAGACAAATCTCAATTCAGGATTGATTTCAAGCTCCTTTTATGCAGGGGAAAGGGGACCAAGAGGTGATTGCAGACATTGGGTACCAATGAGGATCTGAAGAGAGTTGTGAAATTCGTGGTCCTTGGTCAGTTGACTCCCAACAACATAGGTCTGATCATGGTGTTACTACAAATCCTTGATTGGTTCATCTCCTTAGGGGAGGCAAGCCTCAGGCAAGGGGCTGTTGGCACAATTCTCAAGCTGTAAGCAAAATTACTAAACTTGTCTTCAGGGTTGCAGTTATTCTTGCAATCTAAAGGGGAGTGTTGATTAAGGCTCCCTGTGGCAATTTTCACTTCCTTTTCTTGGTTTGTCTTTGTATTATTTCTATCTCTAAACTCCAGGAACAAAACAGACCCACTAGGAATTTTGACATATCCATCCTGTCATCTTTATCCTGTTCCTGGTGGCCTGAAAGGAGCTAGAAACCAGTTTTTAACTCCTACAGGCTCAGTACAATACCACTGTCTTGACTACTGTAGCTCTATAGTAGGCCTCAATACTGAATAGAGTGATTCCTTCAATTCATTCTTTTCAAGATTGTTGTAGCTATTCTAGGGATTGTACTTTTCCAAGTACATTTTAGATAAGATTCTCCTTGTCTACAGAAACTTCACTGAGGTTTAGATAAGGAATTGTATTAAACCTATCAATAAATTGGGGGAGAACTGACATCTTTACTATGTTGAGTCTTCTAATCCATTATTATGGTATGTCTTTCACTTATTTAGGTCTTAATTTCTTTCATCAGAGTTTTGTAGTTTTCAGGATAGAGATCTCACATATTTTTTTGTAAAGTGTATACCTAAATATTTCATTTTCTTTGGAGCAATTATAAAGAATATTGTGTTTTTTATTTTGTTTCTTACGTGTTCATTGTTAGTATATACAAATGTGATTGATTTTTGTATGCTGATGTTGTTTGTATCCTTTAACCTGGTAGAATTCACTTGTTAGGTTTAGGAGTTCTGCTGTTTTTACAGAATCCTTGAAAGTTTTTATATAGATAATCATGTCTTACGCAAATGGAGGTTCATTCTTCCTTTCTAATATTAATGCCTTTTTCCCCTTTGTGTTATTTAATGGCTAAAACTTCCAGCTCCGTGTTAAATAAAAGAGGTGATCATGGACATCCTGTCTTTTCCCAATTCTTAGAAGGAAGGCATTCAGTTTTCTTTATCAAATATGACATTAACCACAGGTTTTTTGGTTGGATTTTTATCAAGTTGAGGTAATTCCACTCTACTTATTACTTGCTGAGAGTTTTTATCATGAATATGGGGTAGATTTTGTCAAATGTTTTCTCTGCATTAATTGGTAAAATCATACTTTTCTTCTTTAGCCTGTTGATATAGTGGATTACGTTGGTTCATTTCTGAATGTTGAACTAACCTTACATACTTGGAATAAACCCCACTTGGTCAGCATGTATAAGTATTTTTATTTATTGTTGAATTTCATTTACTAATGTTTGTTAAGGATTTTTAAGTCTAAGTTCATGAGAGATTTGGTCTGTAATTTTCATTTTTGTGTTGTCTTTGTCTGGTTTTAAGGTATTCTGGTTTGGTATTAAGGTAATAGTGGGAATGGGAAATGAGATGGGAAATTGCAGTTTTATTTCTACACAGCAGTAGTACAACTCCTTTCAGGTTCCCAGACCTGGTTCCAGTGCGTGTGTGTGGGAGGGAGTCTTCCCATGCACAACACTGAGCAATTCTGGACCAGAGAACTCAATTCTGATGCTATCTGCCCAGAGACATCACCAGATACCCCAGGTAAAGGGTTCCGTCCTACAAGACTGCCCTCCAACCCCAACTCCAGATGCCAATCACAAACCCCAGGCAGTTACCTATGCTTCTGACCTACTGGCTACAGATTGGAGGTTCCCCATGACCTTAGGTTCAATTGATTTGCTAGAGTGGCTCACAGAACTCAGAAAAATATATTTACCAGTTTAATAAAGGATACAAGTGAACAGCCAGATGAAGAGATACATAGGGCAAGGTCACAAATAAAGGAGCTTCTATCATGGTGGAGCTTGGGGCCTGGCTGGGTGGGACGTGGAGGTGTGGTTCTCCAAACATGGAAGCCCTCTCCAACAGAGAAGGATCCAAAAGAGAGAATGCTCTTCTCGTGGGGTTTTGTGAGGGCTTAATTGCATAGTCATGATTAACTATTGGCCATTGACTGAGTCAACCTCCAGCCCCGCCCTTGGGTTGGGTTCAAAAGTCTCTCATTAACATGACAAGACACTCATTTCACCTTTAAGGCTCTATAGTGTTTTCAGGAACTGCGGATGAACACCAAATATACCTGAAAAAATATATTTGGTCATATGAGTGACCAAATAGGTATTTCTTATAATTCATTATATCGCAGTTCACCCACTGGCCTTCAAACACAGATTCCTTACAGCAAAATGATCTTTCCTGTCATAGCACTTATATCTGGTATAGCATTTATACCACAGCTAAACAACAATACCAATGCAATTAGGCCTAACATTTGGAGAAGCCAGTGTGGGGTGGGGACAGATTTGAAGAAACAACTCATTGGTAATAAAGTCATTACAAACATTTTTATATTGATCCAGTTCGCCAACATATCTTATGATCAGAGTTTTTCCCAGAGCAATGTAACTCCGGTTTGCAGGCTGTCATTCCGCCTTGTCAGGTTCCAAATGCAGAGATGGTTTTGGCAAACATACAGCTTCATCCTTCCGGGCACCTGGTACACTATTGCTAAGAAATAATATTATTCTTGCTCTGAGCCTCTCCCAAGGTATTAATAAAATGTTGGATTTCCCTCACTGCATAACCCACTTATTCATTCCTTTACCTTCAGCTATAATTTCTCCCTGTCTCCATTTGTCATTTATCTTTACCCTGACTTTTCCCCCTGTGGAAGGGATATTAGGTTTGGCTACTGTGCTGGTCCAGATTGCTGGCAGCAATACTACTCTAGTAAGCACCTCTCCCACAGCCCACTTCCACTCATGTAAGGTAGGTTCCCCAGGTACAGAACTAGCAGGCTGTCCTAGTCACTAGGCAGCACAACTGCACTCACTGTCAGCCCCAACTTGGCCAGAGGGGTGAAGGCACAATCCACCCCATCAGACCCTTAGGAATTCTGAAGATTTAAGGGCAAGGTTACAGTTCCTTGCTTAGTAATCTTCCCTGCTTCTGGCACCTGCAGCTGCAACCCTGGTCCTTGGACCACTGCGTCAGGTAGGAGAAAAGAAGTTGTGGTAACGTGAGGAATAACTGTATAGCTGCTCTAGCATCCTCCCCAACCCCCTCTTCCCCAGATCCCCTGGAAAAGCAGAGGAATCTATCAAGTGGGGACCCTCCCATAGCCCCTCTCATGTTAACTGTTAGCACACACTCTTCAAGGCGTGCAAGCCAGCCCCTCATGCCTTTACCCACCCACCCCATTTTAGACAGCAAATATTTCAACTGCCCACTCCAAATTTCTGTTAAAACTATTGCTCTGAGGATGATATGCAACATGGTACGTTCATCTGAAGTGATGTCTCCTGGCCCACGGGTGGACACAATGGGCTGTGAAGTGTGTCCCTTTGTCTGAAGAGATGTAACTTGGTGGTCCAAATTGGTGCAGCATTTTCTGTTTTGATCCTTTAGTGGTATTTTGAGCCTTTGCATCTACTACCGGGTATGCAAAGCCCAATCCAGAATAAATGTCTATTCCAGTTATGACCCATTTATAGCTCCCAGGGGCTACTAGCATTGGTCCAATGTAATCCACTTACCAGCTATGTGCGGAGCCTTCCCCCCAGGGAATTTTCTCCATAGCCAACTTCAGTCTTTGTTTCTCTTGTTGACAAACAGAACAGTTCTTGTTGGCATTCTGTGCCTAAGAGGCTGCAAGAGAAGTATGTCTATAGCTACCTTGATTCACCCATTCTTTTCCATGAAAACCCAATAAAGACTCTTTATTCCCTCTTCTCTTCTGCCTCCTGATCAACCCTGGTCCTTCTCCATGAGGCCCTGAGTGTCATGCCACACCTGTTTCCCAGGGATCTGTTACTTCTGGGGATATTAACTTCTTCCTTCATGGCAATAATTTCCATGTCTGTGTGTCTTACCATACCCGATTAAAGTAAATCACTCATACATTTTTAGAACAGAAGTGAATATAGACGTGTGCTTATAGGAAATCAGGGCAGGGAAATCTTCATAATCATACAGGAAAATACAGAATCCAATGTGAAAGGACTAGTCAATTTGATTAGGCAAAGGTTTTTGTTTTTGCCTTTTAACTTATTTACTTTATAAACGAAGTCCAAACTGGGAAAAAAATGCATCATATAGGACAGTCAAAACCATTAGTATACAAAAAGAACTTACAAAAAATAAACAAAAGGCGAAAATGGACAAAGGATATAAACAGTCAATTCACCAACCACTGGTAATATCAACATCTATTCAACATCTCCATGAGACAATAACGAGACAGCATGTTTGATGGACCAACTGAGAAAAAATAAAGAATTATTCCTAGTTTTGGCACATTGAGATTAGCAGACAGGGTGGAAACATATCTAAAACTAAAGAATCCTTAGTAACCACTTAAAATGATTTCATTATTTAGCGACATGAAAAGCTACCCACGACATATTTAGTGGGAGAAAAAAACAGCTCCAAAATATTATGATGCAGGGAGAAAATTATTTTAAATGCATATTTTCTCATACAGGAGATCCGGGAATACATAGGCCAAGATATTAATGATGCTTTTTTTTTTAACATTGATCATGCACTACTTGTGGAATAGAAAAATATACATACAATTTACACTAAAACATCAGTAATACTTTACATTCCCTGGTGACGGGAGGATGGATTTATTTGAGAACATTGCCAGGTTGTCTACAACATGAACATGTTGGTAGTGAGCGATAACTTTTTTCTAAGGAGACGAAAAGAGGGTGTAGCGGTGCCCCAAAGCTGAGGGCCGTAACGTTGTGCATCCCCCCACCTCCCTGGCTGCACCCGCTGGATGTCCCCTAGGCTCGGGCAGGGCTAGAAGTGGGCGCTTTACGTCACCATTTGGACTCAAATAAGACGGCGCGCCGCGGAGGATTCTGGGAAGTGTAGTCCTGTCCCGACCTCACCATCCACTTCCGCTTCCTGCCAGCGCACCACCAACGTTTTATCATGCGGTGGTGAGTAGGCTCGGGGACGTTTTTGGAGGTCTTCGTTGTGGCCGCCGGGACAGGGGCCGGATATCTAAGATCTGGGGGAAGGGGCGGTGTATGGCGGAGGTTGAGAGCCCGGGGAGCTCGGCCGGGCGCAGGAAGGGTTTGAGGGGGCGATTCCCGCAGCGTTCCGGTTCGGGATGGGGGTGCAGGGCTCAGGCCGGCAGCCCTGGACACCCGCAGGCTTGGAAGGAGCAGTTCCAGGCCGGCAGCTCCGGCTTTGAGACGGGCATCTCTCGGTTTGGACGTCTCCAGTCCAGGCAGTCGCATTTTGATGACATTTCGAAGTCTTTCATGTTAGCCGTCCACCCACTTGGGTACGAATTTCGGAGTGTTCTGTCTGTGAAGTCATTTCTGTAAAGAGCTGCAGAAGTTGGTTCTTCGTGTTCTGTGCGTATTCCTTCGAGAATTGTTAAGCACTGTGCCAGCTGTAAGCGTTGGATTTGCTGATGTGTTGTTCCTGGCTGTTTCTGTGGCGTCTGAGGCACCCACAGGTTCCACCGTGTCACACGGCACGTGAGAGGCGCAGCCCGCAATTCATATCTGAGGCTGTGTCCTGATTCTCGTTGCCACCTTGGAAGCTGCAGCGAGCGTAGGCTTATAGACGGGGCTGGAACGGCGAGGGCCCTTCTGTCTGAGTCCCTTTCCTGACCTTCTGAAGTGAGTAGTAGGAATAGATTACAGGAAGGATAGGTTGCGTCCAGCTGGTGCTCAGAGATTTCTCGCTCTGGTGGGTTGGGAATTGTGATAAAATCATGCTATTTCATGGCTTATTTTTCTTTCATAGCCTTGCCTTCTTGGGTTTGTTTCTTTCTTGTAAAAGAGGCAGGAATAACCCTGGTCTCTTGACGTTAGAATGCCAAGTGAGTAGAACTTTGTTTTCATGTCATTGTTGTATTATGGCAATGCCAGCTGTCTTCCCAAACAGAGGCCTGCTTTCCTGACCTCATTCGGGATGTGGTTTTGGCAAATGCCTGTTCGGGTCCCTCAGCCACAGTTGCCTCCCCCAAGAAATGGGCATCTTCTAAGGTTGAGGAATTTCTTGGTGTCTTTATTAAGGGTATTCTCTGCCTGGTTCCTAGTAGTGGTTCATTTGGTCAGTAAATCAGTTTGGCTTACATTGTTTCAGGGCTGTGCTAGGTCCAAGGAAGAGATAATTACAGTAACTGTAAATGGGATCCATTAATTAAGGGCTTATTTTATGCCAGGTGTTATGCTGAGGGCTTTCACTGCTGTAGCCTGGCGTTTGGAGCAGTGCCTGGCATAGAGTAGCCTGTCAGTAAATACTGGAGTGAGTAAGTATATTTAATTGGCTCAGCAGCTTTGCGAAGTAGACATTCTTATTCCCATGTCACAGATAAGAATGCTGAGGCTTAGAAATGTTAAGACTCTTACCAGGTGTCACTTGGCCAGGAGTCAGAGTCTTTGCGTTTGCATTGCCCCCTGCACTTTTCACAGCCCACACCTTTGCACAGCTGATTTATTTTCACGCAGGTTCTTAGAGACCTTCCATGGTAATCTGATTTGATGCTGTCCCTCCCATACCTGCTACCTGTGTTCCATCTGAGAGAACTTAGATTCTAGTTAGTAAACAAGAATCTCTCACATACATTTTACCTTCTTCATTGCCCTTTTTTCATGATCAAAGATCACCTTATTGGTAGACTTGTTTACCCGTCTGGATGCAAGCACCGTAAGGACAAGCATCTTGCCTGTCTCATTTACTTCTTGAGCCCCAGTGTTTGTTAACAGTGTCCGAGATGTAGTTAGATACTGAATGCCTGTTTGTTAAATGAAGAGATGCCTGTATTCCTAGGTTAGTGCTGGGATGAACGAATAACAGTAATGATAATAGTGTGTTAAGGATTTTCTATGAGCTGAGTACTGGGCAATAAGCTTATTCAAATAGGTATGTATGTGTATTTGTGTGAGAGGGAGAATTCTTTCCGCTCTGCAAATAAGTATTATCTTCACTCAACAGAATAAAGAACAGGCTCATTCAGAGGTTTGACACTCTACTGATGTCGATCCAACTACAGAGTAGCTGAGCCAGAACTGAAACCCAAGCCATTTGACAGCAGCAGTATTGAGAGACAATATTGCAGCTTCCAAAACCCTGCTCCTCCTTTGCTGTCTTGGATTAGAAAGTCATCATTTACCCATTTTCCTCAAACTTCCACCCCAGACTCATATTTGATTTCTCCTTTTCAACCCCACATGTAATTATTCATCTAGACCTGTTATGTTTTACCTTTGCAATGTCTCTTGTTCCCATGACCTTTTTATCCCACTGCCTTTTTTGCCAATTATTTCTGGCATATTTCGTATGCTCCCCTACCCCCGGTGTGAGCACCACACGCTCAAAGACTATGTTTCTTTAAACCCTAAGCACCTGACACAGCAGAATTTCAGTAAATGTGTGCTGTCTTCCCAGCTAGAATGTCAGCTGCTTGAGTGCAGAGCCCTTGTCTGCCCTGATCACCACTGTGTCCCAGTGCACGCTGCATGGTCCCTAGCATGTAATTTTCTAAGTGAAGGAACTGGGGAACAAAGCCCATTCTGCTCTGTGGCTGGTACCAAAGGACTCAGGATGCAGGTATCAACAGGCTGAGTCCCATTCTCCCATTTAAACATTTATTAAGCCCCTGCGTTGTGCCAGGAGCAGACTAAAATCCCAGTCCTCACACAGCTCACATTCTAGCGGGCACAGAAAGACAGTAACCAGGGAAAACAGATGGCAGGCTAGATGAAAAGTGTCACAGAGAAAAATTACTTGCAATTTTCCATAGGATAATCAGGGATGATTTCACCAGTGGTGCTTGAATAGGGACCCGAAGGAAGAGAGGGGCTGGTGGGAAACTGGGGAAGGGGGACAGCAGTGAAGGCCCTGAGGTAGGTGCCTGACTGGTCTGTTTGAAGAACAGTAAAGAGGCCAGAGAGGCTGAGCAGAATGAGAAAGAGAAGGATTAGTAGGAAACTGATAGTGTAAAGTCTTTTGTCATTTGAAAGGACTTTGGTGAAGACTTCGGCCAGAGGAGTGACATGACTTTGTTGATGCTTTAAAAAAATCACTCTGGCTGCTGTGTAGGAAGTAGGCTGTATGGGGACAGGGAAAGAAGCAGAGAGACCAGGTAGGAGGCTGTTGCAGTAATTCATGAAAAAGATGGTGGTTCAGTCCAATTCTGGCTCTAATTTGAAGGTTTTTGCTGATGATTGCATGTGGAGTATGAAAAGAGAGAGGTTAAGGATTGCTCTGGAATGTGTGGGCTGCTCATTTGAAAGGAGAGAGGGCTCTCTGGAGGCAAATCTTCAGTTTGGTTTTGGGTCTGTTAAGTTTGAGGTGCCTTTTAAACATCCAAGTGGACATGTGATGTTGGCGTTCAGTCGTTGGCATGTAGGTGCTTGTTGAGGCCATGAGGATGTATGTGTCCCTGAGGGAGGGAACGGGTAGAGAGAGAATAGAACTTCATGGACTAGGTCTTGAGGTAGGCCTTCTAGAGGTCAGGGATATGAGGAGGAGCCACAGGAAATGTTGTACAAATTAGAAACCCCTGGAAACCCTGAAAATCAGCCAGTCAGAGGAAGCTGCAGTATCTTGGCACATGCTCCTTAGACTGTGGTCCCTGGAGTAGCCGTGTCAGCATCAACTGGAAACTTGTTAGAAATACAGATTCCTGGGCTCCACCGCAGAGCTACTGAATCAGAATCTTGGAGGTGGCGCCCAGCACTCTGTTTTAACAGTCTCTTGTGGTGATTTTTAAGCATGCTGAAGATTGCAAAGCATTAGTCCTGGAGGGCCCTGAAGAGTTGTGTTTCGGTGGCTTTGGGGTGGAAGCTTGTTACCGATCTGGCCTCTGCCCTGCTTAGCCCCATGGTCCTCAGGGTAGGAGGTTAGTGGGTTACCCAGTCTTGCACACATGCTTCAGAGAGCAGACCTAGGGCAGGGCTGTGCTGAACAGTGTGAAGCAGTGTGGGCTGTGCAAAGGGCTGGGGAAATGGTTAGAAGAAAGACGTAGACTTGAGCTCCTGAGGCAGACCAGTGCAGGGAGTGTCTTACAGCGGACATCCAAGTGTGTGTATCTGTCTGAACTTGCCCAGTGGCTCGGGTCTCAAGGGAAAACAGGAGGGAGCTCACAGTCACTGCCTTTGCATGACATACTGACGAGCTCTAAGCTGATTCCAAGAGTTGTGTTCATCCTGTTCACATCCTGTGGATGGAGTTTGCTGACACTGTCTAATGTGCTGGACCCATGCAAGATGGAGCAGATAAATAAAGGAAGAAGACCCCGTTTCCTTGTTGATTTAGAGATCTTAATGGAGCAGGCTGTGTGAAAGGTGGAAAGCCAGCAATTTAAATAAAAGTGTTTCTGGGTGCCAGGGTGATAAACTCAGTCTGGTGTTGGCAGGAGAAGGCTCATGTAGAAAAGGAGTTCTTGAACTCGAGTCCATGGGCATATTGCAGTGGGTGCATGAATTTGAATGGGAAAAAGTGTACACTAGTTGAACTGAAAATGAGCATTTCTTTCCATTAAGGATGTAGGCAACAAAACCACAACAGTACTAGCAGAACCTGTAACTGTTATCCTATAAATCATGGATATTTTTATATCCTATAGTCAGTGTAGATATTTCAAAATACTGTTTACGCTCATGATTATTTTGAAATGTCAGTAGTTAATTCATTCTTCATATTTAATATGTCAGTAAAGAAGCACATACTTGGTGTTTTAATAGTTTCGAAGGCTGTATTTCTGTATAATTAACTTTTAAATAATCCTTAGTGTTTTATCTTATGCATTTAAAACATTCTGAATAACAGCCCATAAGTATCACCCAACTGCCAAAGGAGGCCATGGAACAGAAAAGGTTACAAACTTGGCTTTAGAAGACATTTACTAGCCTGTATCCTGATTTTTAGAATCCTTGAGGGCAGGGATTTTGTTTTGTTCCGTTCTGTTTTGTTTTCATTTTTTGCCACTCTTACAGTATGGCTTTATAAAGCTTTTATACTCCAGATTTTCCCTCATAGGGACAGGTCCCACATGTTTGTGGGGTCTCCCCATGCTGCCGCAGGGCCCTGCGTCCCTCTGAGAGACCTCTGGGCCCTCCCTGCAGAGACTTGTTTGACTGTCCTCAGCCATCTGCAACGTTCTTGGCTCCCTGGACCGTGTGTCCCTCCAGAGCAGGGCCTGTGCATGAAGCTCCTCAGTAAAGGTCTACCAGAGGCATGATATCCAGAGGGCGTGACCCTACTGGAGACCCAGAGCTTGGGGCCCCGAAGAAAGGACTCAGAGAAAGGCAAGTTCCTTCTTGAGCCCACAGGTCCCTGGAGCATGGGAACCAGCCAGGCTCTGCAGGCACTCCTGACCCCAAGTGTCCATCTGAAACCCCTTGTCAGAGCTTGAAGATTCTCAAGAATGAAGAACTACTGGGTCTTCTCTTCTCCAGCTTAGGAATATCAGAGAATCAATAAAATTGCGGCTGCTCTCAGAAAACTGAGGAGGAGACCATGGAGACTTTGAGCCCAAGGCCTGGGGAAAGAGGTGAGATGAAGGGTGTGGAGTGGGGGAGAATCTAAGCCAGGAGAGAAGAAGTTAGTTGGATGCAGAGCTGCCTCAGGTGAGAAGAAACCAGTCTGTGAAGCAGCAGACGTTCCTGAGGTCCAGGTAGACAGTTGGTGAGCACAGGCTGGAACCACCTCTTCTCACAGCTGCTCTCTCCTCCCGCAGCTCTTCGTTCTCAAGCCTCAGCCCTTTCCCAGCATGAGGAAGACAAGACCAAGTTGCAGGTGCGTTGAATTTTCTTTTCTTTCCAGAAATACTCTGGGCATCAGAGAGTAAACATATCTCCATTTCTTGGTAAAAGGAAATAGAGGGAAAATGTATTGGGTGAATATATTACATTACTCATTGCATTTATCCACAGAATAGCTATGTGAGAGAGCTGGCATGGCCCTAGCTTAGAAAGGAAGAAATGAGTAGTGAATCCTGGATTTGAACCCAGGTCAGTATGACTGTAATTTGCCTCTCTGCTCTATGTGCTGCCTGTTGTTAGTAGTTGAAGGGCCTGAACCCAGATTACGCAGAGAGGTGACTTTCCAAATAGCGAACCCTCCTTCCCTGCCTGGGTTTTTCTCCTCAATGGGTATTTCTCTTACTCATTTATAATGTCATATTTTCCATGTATTATACCCTGCCATAGTACACCATGAACAAAGTTAAAAGACAGCATATTGGGCAGAAAAACATTTCATCTATGACAGAATTTTAACATGCTTATTTTTAAAAGAGGGGTTCAAGTGGAGACCTGAGCATTCTTGTCCAAGAAGGGAGAAAGGAAGAAACATAAATGGCCAGTGATCGGATGAAAAGATGACCAGCCCCTGTTAGTCAAAGTGGTACAGATTGAAACAAGGCATGATTCTTTTTCTAGCAGATGGCCCCAAATGTGAAATATCAGCATCCAGTGTGAGTCAGAGTGTGGAGAAATGGGGACATCCACACGATCACAGGGGCCAGGCGGCCTGTCTTTAGGTTTTGTGTGCCTCCGCTCCAGTACTTCCCACTCCCAAGAATGTCCTCTAAAACAGGGCACGAGTTCAAAGAATGGTCACTGCAGCATTGTTCACAACAGAAAAAAATAAAAAGTAAAAAATAGTGGAATGGACTCCATGTCCATCCTTTGGATTGATTTTAGATTGATGGATCATCATGGTTTCACTCCTTCTCTTGTTTAGAGTCTGTGCTGCCATTCCATAGATAAATGAGACAAAAACACTAGGACATGGAAGGATGCTCTCTCAGTATACATGCTTATATGTTAACTTAATCTCATATACGTGTATGTGTGTTAACTTAATTTGCCTTTAAGTTGAAAAAAAAGCAATTGCAGAATTTTAAGTACATGTTTTTTTACAACATATGAGATTATTTTATCAAGCTTTCTCTTATGAAAAGAGGTTATGGGGAAAAAAACTGAAGGTTTGAATAACCTTCCCCATATGTTTTTATTTTAAATACTCTTGATGAACTTCCTGCTGTGAGGGCTGAAGAAATTAGCACTTTTTTACTTCCCACCATCTCCTGATATGTTGTTGTTATTACCAGTACCTTCTGATTTGTCATCATCAATTCCCACCGTTGAATTGTTTCAGTTCTGTGTATGTAAGTCATTGTCCACCACCTGCCCTTTTACCAGTTTCTTCATGCCCGACTTTATTTTGATTTATCTGTTGGTTGGCTTAATTTCACACGTACTTTGTTTTTTTTCCAGAGAAGACTTGTGGGTGCTGTAATCAATGAGTTTTTCTATCCTAAGACTGTCTGTTGCTGTTACGGTCAGATGACAAATTGCCTGGACTTAGAGTTCTTCATACTTACTTTAAGAACTTTGTACAAGTTGCTTCATGTTCTACTGGCATTAAGTCTTGTGCTGGTCTTTTTCTCATGGCTTCTCCATTCATCTTCTGGTGAGCAAAGTTTATTCTGGTCATTTTTTTTCCAGAAAAGTCTGCTGTGTTGATACTTGGCAACAGCTTGGGTGAGTGTCATTTTCAAGGGTCACACTTTCTTGCCCTTGCTGTGTGATCTTCTGACATTGATTAGTTCATTTTCTGCCTTGTTACTAACATTTTATTCATTTGGTCCTGCTGGAACTCCTGCTATAAATGGTCTGACTTCTGGATCTGTCTTCCCTGTTTTTAAACGTTTGTTCTCCTCTTTAAAATTTTCCATTGTATTCCAGGAAGCTGCTCTGTTTTCCAGTTCACGGGCTTCTTCTTTACTGATGTTCATTCTGCCTTTTAGCTCATCTCCTAAGGTGGTGGTTTGTTGTGTTTAGCAATTACAGTAGCAAATTTTTTTTTTACACTTCTAAGAATTCTGGTTAATTTTTTTGTAGCATGTTTTTCCCCTCCACAGAAAAGTCTAGTGAATGTAGCTTTTGAACACTGTGTTGAGACTTTCTCCTTAACTTCTTTGAAAGCCATGTGGTTCACACCTTTGAGATGTTCTCCTGCCTCACCCAACTTTTATCCACATAAAAGGGATACCATGGGACTGCCAAGGAGATGGTTTTGGACTGTCCACCTTACTCTCTCGTAGTCTTAAGTCTCTGCAGCTTGGCCATGTTAATAATACTAGCCTATATGTATTTTATCCTAGCCTTCAAAATAAAAAATTTAATACAAATGGGACAACACTAAGGTCTATAAGAAAACACTTAGGTGTCCCTTCCAATTTCCTCCTCCCTGATATGCTCAACAGTAACAAGAAGATGTATACTGATCAACATCTTTGTCATGTAAAAAAATACGTATAAGTAACCCCGTTTTATAAGCAAATGAAAACATGTATGTTGTACATGTAGTCCATATAAGTACTACATAATATAGTCAATTACCAATTATTAATGTAATAATTATATATAATGTATAACAGTTAAGTTATCAGCATTACAAACAGTACAGTAATAAGTGTCCGTATATCCTGTTGCTATTATCTTTAAAATTCTATCATAGAGATTTCTAAATATTGCTGGGCCAAAAGGAATGTGGTTCTTAAAAGAAGAAGTATATTATTGCTGTAGTATTTGGCCAAAATCATAGCAATCCATTGTTTCCCCACACCTTCAGCTTTAAGGATATATCAGCACTAAACATTTTTGTTAATCTGATGGAGAAGGATGTGTGGCAAAGATCTCCTTAGTTTGCAGTTCCTGCCTAGTGGAGGCTTGTAGAAGCCTCTTTTCACATGGCTGTTTGCTGTGCTTGTATTTTCTCATCTGTGAATTACTGGTGAGATGCTGTACTCATTTTTCATAAATTAATTTCTTACCACATTTTTAGGAGCTCTTTCAATCCTAGAGTTGTTTCCTCACATATCAAAAGTGTTACAGTTATTATTGTCTCTCAATCTTCACTTTCTGAACAGTGAGTTGCCTGGAAAGAAGTTTAAAATTTTGACATACTTAAATGATTTTTAAGTTCCTTTTGGAAAAGTGGGTTTCATTATCTAGCTGCAAAGGGCCTTACCCATCCTAGGCTTAATCAAAAGGGCACATAAATCATTATTTACATTAATCTCTAATATGACTAATTCATTTTGTAAATGGCATAAGGTTGACATTTAAATTTCTTCAGAGTGGATAGCCAATTATGGTAATGCCATTTATTAAATTACTCATTTGCAAGTCAATGGTAATACCATACTTAACATATTTATTTACATAATTATGTGTGTGTGTGTATGGAATGTATGTATATTATATGAGTGGAGAGAGAAAAAAAGAATGATTATCTTCCCCATGATCTGACTGTTCCACATGCTGTACTCTGGTCCAGTAAGTTGCTTGCACATCTGTGCAATGTTTTACTGCTTATATTGAACATGTACTTTTGAAATTCAAAATTATAAACAAAAAGTGAATAATGTTAAAATTAAAGGTCAGCTAAAATTTAGTTGTAATGTTCTCCAAACCAGGTGCCCTTTTTCATGGTAGATCTTGAATAGCTTTTGTCAGTTACTTGCATGGTCATTGGTCTATTCATGTTTCCTTGCATTTATTCATTCAGCAGGTAGTTGTTGAACACCTGCTATTAGCCAAACATTATTCTAAGCACTGGTGTTATATCAGAGAGCAAGACAGATAACATCCCTGCCCCCGCAGGGCTGAAATTCTAGAAGGGGAAGACAGGTAGTAAATTACCTAAAAACAAGACAGTTGCTCTCAAGGATTTTGAGGGACATAGGGTGAACCACAGTCATCCAAGCAAAGGTGCTGATGAGTCAGACTAGAGAGCTGGAGGGAGAGATGGGGAGAAATGGGTGGATTTGAAATGCATTTTGGAATAATAACTGGCAGACTTTTAAAAAATGAATTAGAGGAATGAGGAAGAGGGAGGCATCAAGGATGACGTTAGGGTAGATGGTATTGTTTGCCTCCGTGGAGTGGGAGAGAGCAATTTGGGAGGAAAGACTCAATTCTTATTGGGCTTATTTTGGGTCATGATACCTTT
Organism: Phataginus tricuspis; assembly: GCA_029783875.1. Classification (NCBI taxonomy): domain Eukaryota; kingdom Metazoa; phylum Chordata; class Mammalia; order Pholidota; family Manidae; genus Phataginus; species Phataginus tricuspis. Next base: position 11,756,707 of record JAQQAC010019400.1, on the reverse strand, counting down.
TAGACATCCATGTGGCAAGTGGATATGGCAGCACGCAGTGGAGAAGGTGGGGTAGATAGAAGATTTGGGAGTTAATGGCTGGTCCACATATTAATTGCCAAATTGACCCCCTCGAGCCCAGGCTTTCTGCCCGCCATGCCACCTCTGGTCTTGAGTTTGATCTAGGAGTCTGCTGGGAAACGTGCTCTGCTGGTGGTTCTTGTTCTCCACAGTGGGCACATGGGTCCTGCTGGTCTCTGGCCCCTCGGCGCTCATCTGGGCAGCATGGCAGAGTGGCCACAGCATGTTAGTCAGGCTGGCCGAGTTCAGGCCTGACTCTCTGCTTATTAGGTGTCTCTTCTTCCACTATTAGTGATGACTTTGCTGAGACCACATTTTTCTTAGCCGTGTAACAGGGATAGCAGCAGTAGCTGCCTTGTGAATAGTTACTAATAATAGACAATAGAGCATTTCCCATAGTTTTCACTTCCTGTGAGTTCTGTGAGGATTAAATGAGATAAATCATATAAAAATGCTTAGCCTAGAGCCTGCCTTACAGTAAGTTTGCTATAAATATATATTATTTGCTTTATATACTCACATTTTCTGATCCCTTGGTAACAAACATTTCGTGGCTTTTATAAAACAGTTGTTAAAGTACAGTGGCTCTGGAACTAGACTCTCTGTTCAAGTTCTAGCTCTGTCTGTTACTAGCCGTGTGACCTTGGCCAAGTCACTTCACTCCCTGATTCTGGGGTCCTCAAGACTAACCCCCTATTTGGAGATCTGTCGGGACTCAGAAGGCTCCCAGTGTAGCTTTACTGATGCCTAAGGTTTATTACAGCAACGCCCCTGGCTTCCTCTGGACTTCACCATACCTGCCTTTTCCCTTTGCTAGTTTTGTTTTTTTCTTTAACCATAAGTTTTAGCCACGAGTGTGCCTGTGAGTTGTGTGATTCCTTCTAGTGAGTCACAGCACCTGGAGGTGACCCTGGGGACTGCCGGCACAAGCCCCAAGAAGGCAGAGTCATGACTTGCTGGCTTATCTCTCTAGTGCTAGTTCCTGCTGCCCAATATTGTTTTGTAGGTACTGAATATGTTGACATGTGCTACGCCTTTCTGTGGCACCTTGCCTTCCTTCCTATTAAAAATATATCCATGAATTTTTTAAAAAAAAAGTGAACTACATCTGAGATCACAACTCACTCTTATTACCTTGTAATACTTTGTCCCTGATATTCCATGGACAGGCTGAGGGTAAAATCATTCTGAAAGGTCTCCTCTACCACCGTCTCCCTCTCAAGAAAAGACCATCACAGTCTACATGAAGGCGGTGATGACAATATAGTTGATCACACATAAGTGCTTCACATTTTAGGAGCCATTGACCTTCAAGGATGTGGCTGTGGTCTTCACTGAGGAGGAGCTGGGGCTGCTGGACTCCGCCCAGAGGCAGCTGTACCAAGACGTGATGGTGGAGAACTTCAGGAACCTGGTCTCTCTGGGTAAGGAGAACCTCTGGATAACTGACACTTAGCTACTGGAGTGTTGTTCCCTGGAGAGAGGACGTCCTTGGTCTTTGTACACAGGTTAAATCTTATTGTTATAAAGTGGGTTCATTTGGCCAGTCCCAAATCTTTTCTCTCTCTGTCCTTAAAAGGTGAGGGTTTGGGATTAGGGCTATATTTTCTGATTATTTTTTACCCCTCAAAAGGTGCCTAACCCTTGCATTTTGGGGGCAACAACCTTTCAGGGCTGATAAGATACCCATTTGCAACAAGACAAAGAGACTTGGGTGACAGCAAAACTCCAAGAGGTGCACATCCAGGTGAGAACCTAGAGTCCTTGCTGGGCAGTGCGAGGTGACCTTGCCTTGCAGAGGCCCCATTCTGCTCCCACATCTTGCCTGTGGAGACAGCCGGTCCTGTCGTGGCTGATGTTCCGCAGTCTCGCTTCTACTGCCTAGTCCTACCTTCCCATGGTTCCTTCATGCTTTTCAGAAGATGACATCCCCGGAGTGAGTGAGGGTCTCTGGGCTTTCCTCCCTGCGATAGAAACAGCCAGGTAGCCTAAGACAAGCCAGTGACAAACTATTCCAGGATATTGAGAGTCTTCTGATGGATCTCTTCTTTAACTCCAGTATCTTCAAGCCCCAGTTAAAAACAGATTCATGTCACCTCTGCTCTGAAAGGTAAAAATAGCCAATAAAGAATATCAGAAAGCCTGGACAACTTTAAAATCATCTGGAACTATGTGGTAAATAAAACAATTTGATGGCTGGCAATCAGTAATGAGGTAAGTTGAATGTTTTCATCTCTGTGCCTCATCACTGTCATCTGGATCCTATTTAATATACTTAGAGACGGTGGGGACACAGCTGGCGCTCTTTGCTCTCTTCCCAAGTTCAACTCACATATGCTCAAAATGAGTTAATTCTGGGAGGCGGCACTAAGTCTTGCTTTACAACCAGATTTCCTCATTTGAGTCCCAGCCACCACTCCCTCACACCATAGTGCAGTGACTTAGCTAGGTTGCCTACTCTCTTTGTGCCTTGGTTTCCTGATCTGTAAAATGAAAATAACAGTTGTTCCTACCTTATTGTTATTCTGAGAGTTAAGTGAGTTAATGGGTGTATATCGTCGGCATGTAGGAAATGTTACAATAATGTTGTTGTTATTAGCAACACAGCATTATTAAGTTGAGAAGTGAGTTTTTTCTGCAAAAATCTGTTCAGAATTTCTTTTTTGCTTGGTAACTATATGATGAAACCTAACTTTGTTTACTCAGGAGCATATTAACATTTCACTTCAGAGCTTATTAATCAGAGCCCCTGCCTTTTTTTTTTTTCAGACACAAAAATAAGTAACCTGGTATTATGACATGTAAAGTGGAGTTTTCCTCTAGGTAGTTATTGGTCCAGGTCTGAAAATCTGATATCTGTGCTTGTACTTGTTCTCATCTCTGAACTGTCTTTCACCCTGTAGGAGACAAGAATGAAAAGAATATGGAGTATATTCAAGAAAAAGAATTAAAGTTCCTTTCATACGGAGAGCTATCCTACTTGAAAATCTGGGAACAGGTGACTGGTGAATTAACTGGGAGTCTAGACCCCAGAGTAAATCTTCAAGGGAAAGATTTCCACTTCTCCGAAGACGCTCTTGTCTATCAAGGGTTGGAAGGAACATCTACTCAGGATTCACATGTTGGGAATTTGGTGGCCAGTCCTCAAGGGGATGGATCCATCAATTTAGAAAATCAAGAATTTCCAACCTGGAGACCAGTCTCCATTCAAGAATCTTGGATGAAAGCCTTTGTGAATGAGCCCTGGAATGTTCAAGAAAGGTGTAAAAAACTTGACGTGGAAGATATGATATATAAATGTGACAGGGATGATTATGGCTTCAGCTGGGTATCATGTCATGACGATCATAGATTACCTGAAAGAGAGAGACCATGTAATTGTGATAAATGTAGAAAAGATTGCATTACAAAGCAAATACTTCATTGCCCCAACCCCGAAGAGAATGGCTTTAAAACAAATGGTTGTGGAAATGGCTTTAGGGAAGAGTCAAACCTTCTCACTCATCCAAGAGTGCCCTTGAAAGAGAAACCGTATCAATATCACGAGTTTGGTAAGGGCTTGAGGCAACCTGCCTATCTTGAGAGACAAAGAATTCCCAGTGGAGAGAAATCCTTCAGAAGCAATGAGCACAGTCGGGGCTTCAGACAGAACACGCGTAGGCACACCCGCCCCAGGGTCCATGCAGTAGAGATGCCCTACAGATGCGATGTCTGTGGGAAGGCGTTCAGGTTTAAATCAGTCTTTCTTATTCATCAAGGAGTGCACACGGGAAAAAAGCCCTATGCATGTGAGGAGTGTGGGAAGGCCTTTGGCCGGAGCTCAAACCTGCTTGTCCATCAGAGGGTCCACACTGGAGAGAAACCATATAAATGCAGTGAGTGTGGGAAGGGCTTCAGCTACAGCTCCGTGCTCCAAGTCCATCAGAGGCTGCACACAGGGGAGAAGCCCTACACATGCACTGAGTGCGGCAAAGGATTCTATGCCAGGTCCGCACTGCACAAGCATCAGCACCTCCACCCGGGAGGAAAGCCCTATCGCTGTGTGGAGTGCGGGAAGGGCTTCAACTGCAGCTCCCATCTCAGCAGCCATCAGAAAACGCACACAGAAGAGAAACCCTACCAGTGTGACAAGTGTGACAAAGGTTTCAGTTACAACTCGTACCTTCAAGCTCACCAGCGAGTTCACACAGGGCAGCGCCTCTATGTGTGTGATGTGTGTGGTAAGAGTTTCACTTACAGCTCGGGGCTTCTCCGGCATCAGAGGCTGCACACGGGAGAGAAGCCCTACAAATGCGAGTGTGGGAAGAGCTTCGGCCGAAGCTCAGACCTCCACATCCACCAGAGAGTCCACACAGGAGAGAAACCCTTCAAATGTGTGGAGTGTGGGAAGGGCTTCCGGCGGAATTCAGACCTTCATAGCCACCAGCGCGTCCACACGGGAGAGAGGCCCTTCGTGTGCGATTTGTGTGGAAAGGGCTTTATTTACAGCTCCGACCTCCTCATCCATCGGAGGACCCACACAGGAGAGAAACCCTACAAATGCGACGAGTGCGGCAAAGACTTCAGTTACAGCTCAGGGCTTCTCATTCACCAGAGGGTCCACACTGGTGAGAAACCCTACAAGTGCAAAGAGTGTGGGAAAGGTTTTAGGTGCACCTCTAGTCTTTACAAACATCAGCGAATCCACACCGGAAAGAAGCCCTACACGTGTGATCAGTGTGGCAAGGGATTCAGTTATGGCTCAAATCTTCGCACCCACCAGAGACTGCACACAGGAGAGAAGCCCTACACGTGCTATGAGTGTGGGAAGGGCTTCCGGTACGGCTCAGGTCTCCTCAGTCATAAGAGAGTCCACACTGGAGAGAAACCCTACAGATGTGAGGTGTGTGGGAAGGGCTACAGTCAGAGCTCCCATCTTCAAGGTCATCAGAGGGTCCACACTGGTGAGAAACCCTATAAATGTGAGGAGTGTGGGAAGGGCTTTGGTCGAAGCTCCTGTCTTCATGTCCATCAGAGAGTCCACACCGGAGAGAAGCCGTACAAGTGTGAGGAGTGTGGGAAAGGCTTCAGTTACAGCTCAGGTCTTCGAAATCACCAGAGAGTGCATTTAAATGAGAAACCCTATGAGTAGGTGTGAGTTGAGGCCTCCAGTTTGAACTCAGAACTTTATATTCACTTGGAAGCCAATGCCAGAGGAGAACTTTACAAACGTGGTGCACACGGGGACTGCAGACATTTTCATAGCAGCGAGTCTGCACAGAAAAGAAAGGAGCTGGAAGTTTGGCAAATACGAAAGCACTTGAGTCACAGACTTCAGTCTTCAAGAGACTATTGCACAGCGAATAGTCCTAAAAGAAGTGATGTGGCAATGGCTTCAGTGACAGCTGTCACTTTCATCATAGTGGGCCTAGGAGGGAGCTTTACAAACGTTTACAAGTAGAATGAATCAAAGGAGCAAATATTCTTTGTTGGTGGAAATACCTACAATGGGACATGTAGGGAAAAAATTATCACCTTGCTAAAAGCAATGCTGTGTGTACCTTTCAGAAGATGCTTTTCGTAAAAATTGGAAGGTGACGTCATCACTGGTTGAGGCAAGTCCCTTTTAGAAGGCCTGGCAGTTAGAGGGAGAGCCCTCCTGTTGGCAGGTCTGCGGAATGTGTCTTCATCATGTTTTTGTGATTGTGTCTCATCTCATAGAGGTAACCTGCTCTCAGAGACTGCTAAACTGCAGGAGTATTTCATTTAATCATGTGTTTAAAAAACTTGATTGGGCTTTTAATTCACACTGAATGTATAGGTTAATTTAGAAAGAACTTGCATTTTTGAAGTGCTGATTTGTTTTCCATTTTGAAAGTGTTCTCTGTTTCCACTTAATGTATTTTAAAAGACTCCTCAGTAATATCTTTTAGAGATTTAAAAAAATAGGTTCTGAACATTCTGGAATTTGTTATTCATGAATATGATATGTTTACCCCATTTCATAAGCCATTGATATTTAAGACAAATCCTACAACGTTTTTAAATATTGGAAATAACCTTTGTAACCTGTCAGAATAGCAGTAGTAAAATAGAGTCACACAGCCACCATCAGTGGAGAACTGTGTGAATGTGCAGTCTTATGAACTTCTTGGTGGGAATGAAAATAGTCTTTTTTAAAAATTTGTCAGTGTATAAAGTTCAGTTTGTATAACCTTTGACGTGGCAATAAGTATGTAGTGATTTATACTTGGGAGCTAGTGGAATATACTTGCACGTGTGGAAAAACATGTATGCGTATGACCCAGTTTCATAGCATGTTCTTATGATAGAAAATAATACTAATACACCAAGTGTAATGCGTGAAGGCCCATGCACACATGGGAAACCCACTAAATATTTGAGTGTACCTATAATGACTTTGAAGATTGCTCACCAACTAGGGAACCTGGAAAGTTATGGAACAACAATTGAGAGTATGACCCATTTTCTTCCATGGGTGTATGTTTCTAGAGCAAGAGAAGAAGATGTGAGAAAGGTCAGTATCATAACTGCTTATCTCTAGCAGGTGGGCTATGGGGTATATAATACATTCATGTACGTTTATGTATTTTACTTTTAAACAGAGTGTATATCAATTTTATAACAACAATAAAGCTATTTTTTAAAAAGTAGCCTGGTAGAACAATCCCTGGTGGTCAATGATCCATGCTATAGCTTACCCTCTCTGATTTTCCTTTTTTTTATTTATTTTATTTATTTTATTATTTATTTATTTATTTATTATTTTTTTACAATTTATTTTGGTATCATTAATCTACAGTTACATGTGCAATATTATGGTGATTAAACTACCCCCTTCATCAGGTCCCCCCTACCAACCCCATTAGAGTCTCTGTCCATCAGCGTAGTGAGATGCTATAGAGTCACTACTGGTCTTCTCTGAGTTGTACAGCCCTCCCCGTGCCCCTGCTACCTTACGTCTGCTAATCGTAATACCCCTTTTACCCTCTTATCCCTCCCTTCCCACCCATTTTCCCCAGTCCCTTTCCCTTTGGTAACTATTAGTCCATTCTTGGGTTCTGTGAGTCTGCTGCTGTTTTGTTCCTTCAGTTTTTTTCTTTGTCCTTATACTCCACATATGAGTGAAATCATGTGATACTTGTCTTTTTCGGCTTGGCTTATTTCACTGAGCATAATACCCTCTAACTCCATCCATGTTGTTGCAAATGGTAGGATTTGTTTTCTTCTTATGGCTGAATAATATTCCATTGTGTATATGTACCACATCTTCTTAATCCATTCATCTACTGATGGAAACCTAGGTTGCTTCCATTTCTTGGCTATTGTAAATAGTGCTGCAATAAACATAGGGGTGCATCTGTATTTTTGAAACTGGGCTGCTGCATTCTTAGGGTAAATTCCTAGGAGTAGGATTCCTGGGTCGAATGGTATTTCTATTTTGAGTTTTTTGAGGAACCTCCATACTGCTTTCCACAATGGTTGAACTAATTTGCATTCCCACCAGCAGTGTAGGAGGGTTCCCTTTTCTCACATCCTCGCCAACATTTGTTGTTGTTTGTGTTTTGGATATTGGCCATCCTCACTGGTGTGAGGTGATATCTCATTGTGGTTTTAATCTGCATTTCTCTGATGACCAGCGATGTGGAGCATCTTTTCATGTGCCTGTTGGCCATCTGAATTTCGTCTATTCATGTCCTCTGCCCATTTCTTAATTGGATTATTTGCTTTTTGTTTGTTAAGGTGCATGAGTTCTTTATATATTTTGGATGTCAAACCCTTCTCAGATGCATCATTTATGAATATATTTTCCCATACTGTAGGATGGCTTTTTGTTCTACGGATGGTGTCCTTTGCTGTACAGAAGCTTTTAAGCTTGATATAGTCCCACTTGTTCATTTTGGCTTTTGTTTCCCTTGCCCGGGGGGATATGTTCATGAAGAAGTCGCTCATGTTTATGTCCAAGAGATTTTTGCCTATGTTTTTTTCTCAGAGTTTTATGGTTTCATGACTTACATTCAGGTCTTTGATCCACCTTGAGTTTACCTTTGTGTATGGGCCTAGACAGTAGTCCAGTTTCATTCTCTTACATGTAGCTGTCCAGTTTTTCCAACACCAGCTGCTGAAGAGGCTGTCATCTCCCCATTGTATATCCAAGGCTCCTTTATCAAATATTAATTGGCTGTAAATGTTTGGGTTAATGTTTGGATTTTCTATTCTGTTCCACTGGTCTGTGGGTCTGTTTTTGTGCCAGTACCAAATTGTCTTGATTACTGTGGCTTTGTAGTAGAGTTTGAAGTCAGGGAGCGTAATTCCCCCTGTTTGATTCCTCCTTCTCAGAATTGCTTTGGCTATTCGGGGTCTTTTCTGGTTCCATATGAATTTTAGAGTTATTTGTTCCAGTTCATTGAAGAAAGCTGTTTGTATTTTGATAGGGATTGCATTGAATCTGTAGATTGCTTTAGGTAGTATAGCCATTTTGACAATATTTATTCTTCCTAGCCAAGAGCATGGGATGCATTTCCATTTGTTAGTGTCTTCCTTAATTTCTCCTAGGAGTGTCTTGTAGTTTTCAGAGTACAGGTCTTTCACTTCCTTCGTTAGGTTTATTCCTAGGTATTTTATTCTTTTTGATGCAATTGTAAATGGAATTGTTTTTCTGATTTCTCTTTCTGTTAGTTCATCATTAGTGTATAGGAAAGCAACAGATTCCTGTGTGTTAATTTTGTATCCTGCAACTTTGCTGAATTCAGATATTAGTTCTAGTAGTTTTGGAGTGGAGTCTTTACGGTTTTTTATGTACAGTATCATGTCATCTGCAAATAGTGACAATTTGACTTCTTCTTTACCAATCTGGATGCCTTGTATGTCTTTGTTTTGTCTGATTGCCATGGCTAGGACCTCCAGTACTATGTTGAATAACAGTGGAGAGAGTGGGCATCCCTGTCTTGTTCCTGATCTTAGATGGAAAGCTTTCAGCTTCTCGCTGTTAAGTATGATGTTAGCTGTGGGTTTGTCATATATGGCCTTTATGATGTTGAGGTACTTGCCATCTATACCCATTTTGTTGAGAGTTTTAATCATGAATGGATGCTGAATTTTGTCAAATGCTTTTTCAGCATCTATGGAGATGATCATGTGGTTTT
>JAQQAC010019400.1:11728042-11743900 GCA_029783875.1 Phataginus tricuspis | reverse complement strand
TAGTGAAAGACTTTTGGACCCCCCACCAGGCAGGGGCTGGAAGTTGAATCAACCAGTAATTTAGTTGGTCATGACTTTGCAACGAAGCCCTCACAAAACCCCCTGAGAAGTTCTCTGTACACTTTGACCCTGCTTGTCAGTTGGGAAGAGCTTCTATGCTTGGGGAGCCAGAACGCCTCCACGTGCCACAGAACCAGGCCCCAAGCTCCAGGAGGATAGACGTTCCTTTAGTTGGGACCTTGCCCAATGTATCTCTTCATCTGGCTGTTAATTTGTATCCTTTATTAAACTGGTAAAAGTAAGTGTTTTCCTGAGTTCTGTGAGCTGCTCTGGCAAAGTAATTGAACCGAAGGGGGCAGGTCGTGGGAATCTCCAATCTGTAGCGGGTAGGTCAGAAGCACAGGTTTAGCTGTTTGGGGCTTGCGACCTGCAGCTGGAGTGGGGGCGGCTGGAGGGCAGTCTTGTAGGACGGAGCTCTTAACCTGGGGGATCTGGTGCTGTCTCTGGGCAGACAGCATCAGAGTTGAGTTGAGTTCTCGGACACCTTGAGGTGTGTACAATACTGCCATGTACAATACTAATGTTATGTGTAGGAAAAGACAGCATCATATATACACACACATTTGTAACTTGGAATTGAGAATATAATGTAGCAGATAAAAGACTCCTTTTATGTTATTAAAAATGTTTTTCATGCCCAAAAGTACACAGCCCTCAGGGCTGACATTGAGCTACTATTACAAAAGGCAACTGAGTCTGTTGGGATCGTGGCCTCATGGAACGTCCGATGAGGGAAGTACCTCAGGAGTCCATCCAGCCGGTGCATGCCAAGTTCAACCGCCAAAAGCCAGGATGTGATGGTAATCAAATGGCCTCACAAAGAACTTGAACCAATGGAAGTCCATCTTAAAACATATTCTTTTCCCCGATGCTGGCAAATTTGAGGTACGCTGTGGGATTGATTTTTCTAGAAACCTACGTCCAGAAGATCAATAGATTCTACATTGAGTCTAGGATGCCCGGATCAGGGAAAACCCACAGTGGTCCAGATAGCGACACCACCAGTGTGACAGCAGTCCTGTCAGAGGCAAATACATTTTCTCCCCACAGAAATGCTAGGGACTCTGGTCAGGCTGCATCTGAAGGGATGTTGCAGATCACATAGTAACTGGCGGTTATCAGTCATGTTGCTCTAGGACGGCACTTTGCAATAGAGGTATAGCGCAGAACGATATAGGAGTTTAGTGACCTGACCTGTACAATAATTATCAATAACTATCCTATGCCAGAAATAATGAGTTAGGAAACAAAATGGGAAGAGATGCTATTCATAATAGTAGCAACAAAAATCCTTAAACATTCAACAAATCAAATTCCAAAAGGGCAGGAATTTTTGCGTTTTGTTCACTATGTCGTCAATGCTTAGAAGGGTGCCCAGCACATAGTAGGTGCTCAAAAAATATGTAACAATTAACAACAGACAAAAATTCCTGCCTTCCTGGAGCTTAAGTCCTAGCAGGGAGAGGTTGACAGTAAACAAAATATTTAATTAAATGATAAAGTATTTTAGGAGGTGGTAAGTATGAGGGAGGGAAAACGTAAGTGGGATAAGGCAGAAGGCGAAGTGCCAGTGAGACAGGGACTGTGGGTTTAGGCAGAGTAGGGTGAGGGTCTCCGGAAAAAAGCAAAGAAGGATAATTACAGTCAGAGCAATGTAACAATGTGCAAAGTCCCTATCGAAACTCCCTGTTAAGCATTACACAGTCAGACTCACACTAATTCTCTAGGGTAAAGATACCAGACTAATAATAGAGGCATTCTTCAGTGAAATCAGTTAAAGCTCAAAAGGCCATGAGCAACTTGGCCTGGAATGTTTGAATGTTCCTCAGATAAAGAAAAGTCATAGCCCATCACTTCATTGTATCAATTAGATCATGACATTGTAAAATTCACCTTAGCCTGCTAAAAGGCCCAGCTATTTTTAACTGTACCTATATGCTGTGTTTCCTTCTTTCACCCTGATCAAGTAATCTGCAACCTGGGCCAAAGATTAATTTAGTAAGCCAGCCCAGCTATAAACAGCCCAAAAAGTTAAGAAGTAAGATTCTTAACACCCTCTTTAGCAAACAGACAACCCAGCCCACCTTAGGGGCAGGGCAGGTGGTCTTAATCGATATGCTCCCAGGGGGAAACTGCTATCCTGAGAAAGAATCAGAGCACTAAATTTATTCTGTTACTTATCAAAAATGGCCATTCTAGGACCACTTAACAAGTCTGTACCTCTAGTCCTTTACCACATTCCTAAAAATCTTGAACCGCCTATAAATCCCCTAGACAACACACCACCCCCAGTTCTTGTCCCCTCCTGGTGTGAGCCAGGAGTTCTGCCCTCTCACTTTATCTCTAAATAAAAGCCTCTTCCTGGCTCTCCTACCTTGAGTGTTTGCGAAGTTCATTCTTCGACTCCATGAACAAGAACCGCGGTATTCCGAGAAGCTGTTACAATTTTAAACAGGAGAGCAGATTTCACATGGCAGACCTCACTGAGGGTGACATTTGAGCAAATAATAAAGAAGCTGAGCAAACTGTGGCTATCTGGGCAAAGAGCATCCCAGCAGAGGGGAACACCGATCAGGTTTGAGAAACATCAGCAAGCGCAGCGGGACGGGGACTATTCCCCAATTCAAGACAGCAGTCCCTGGGAATTCTGCGGCTCCGGACAAGCCGGACGAGGCAATGTCAGGCTTCAAATGTCAAACATTCTCCAGAGACTCTTTCAATAGAAACAAACCGTGAAAAAAAGTATTTAAGTGAGTTTTAACTGAAATTTGCGTGTTTATAAGATTAAAGGGTATGTCTACAGAGTAACAACCTACAAGGATTTTCACTAAAATAGGGAAAATTGCTCATTTTCAGGTGGTAAGATACTGAGTCTTCTCCCTCACGTTTATCACGGGTGGACAGCGATTGGTTTTAATTATTACTGACATTTCACTGTTACTTATCGCTGCTGTGATTGCTATTATTACTTTAGATAACCGGATAGGGTCTAGGGGGTACCAGCGGCACCGCGGACCCCCGGCAACTTCACGCTGGGCCTCCGCTGCCGCGCAGGGGCTTCTGGGGGTCGTAGTCCACGGGCTTCCTTGCGCATGCGCCGTGGTCCCTGGAGCGAGCTTTGGTTGACATTGTTCGGGGCGCTGAGTTGAGTCTGGCTTGGACCGCGCCCCCTCGGAGGCGTAGTTGGGGATGAGGGTAGAAGGAGTGCAGCTGTGACTCGGCCCTGCGACTGGGGTAAGGAGGAGTTGGAAGCAGGCACCGGTGACCGATGAGAGGGCCTCCACCGCTGGGTGGAGAGGTGAGGGGCTTCGGCCTGGCCTTCTTGGGACGGGGTGGGGAGAGCTGGGGCTCGCTTTGGAGGGGTTGACTCGGGTGGTGCCTCTGCGGATATCGGATAATGCCTGGGGCTGCGCATCCCCGGGTCAGGGTTGGTATCTCCGGAGCCAGGAGGGGACAGTGGGCGTCGGCTCGGGTTTGGAGGATAATGGTTTGGGCTCTGCGTCCCTGACCAGGTGAAGGGATTGGCGCGCGCAGGTCATCTCTGAGTGTGGGGGACGGCCTGGGCCCTTATTTCTCAATTTGGCCCGTGAGCGACTCCGGCTCAGCACTGTGATGGCACTTACACTGTGATGTTTTCAGTGGTCAGATCACTGCTTGGCACACAGTAAGGACTTAATAAATACGTGATGAAAGAGGGAATGCAGTTCCTGTCCTCTCTGAGCTCATAACCAAAGGCAGAAGATAATTAAGTGACCACAGGGTAGTATTATGATAACAGTGCCAGCTACGCTAGGTACCTGCTATGGACCGACTACTTGTGTCCCCCTAAAATTCACACACTGAAATCCTAATGCCCATGATGGTGGTATTGAGAGGTAGGACTTTGGAAGGTGATGAGGTCATGAGGACAGAGCCCTCACGAATGAGATGGATGCCCTTATAAAAGAGGCCTAAGAGCTCCCTAGCCCCTTCCACACAGTGAGAAGTCTGGGATCTGGAAGAGGTCCTCACCTAACGATGCCGGCACCCTGACCTCAGACTGCCAGCCTCCAGTACTGTGAGAAATAAATTTCTGTTGTTTCTAAGCCGCCCCGTCTGTGGTATATTGTTATAGCAGCCCCGACAGACCTAAGACGGTACCCAATGTAAGAGGGGTTATCAAGAAGGGCTTCCTGGGGCTCCAGAGGGTCAAGTGAGTGCAGGAGGGAGATCATTTGGAAAGCCAAGAGTTAAGACCTTAGCTAACTGACAGGTCTTCAGCTCACGGTCCTCACACACAGGAGCCAAAGCATAGGAAGGCTCCCTGTCATCTGGGATCATGCCAAGCCAGCAATGCTGGGGCTTCTTTCCTAGAGGTGTTAGGATATGGGCGATGTCAGTACATTCACAAGGCTGAGAAAAGGAAAAGAAGGTAGCGGCTTTGACCCAAAAGCTTGAGGAGAGAGACGGCAGCTATGCGAGGGTCTGGGATGGGGTAGGGGAGACGGGGAGGACGTGGGAGTTCGGTCTGTGGAGAGTGAGAAGAGAGCTCGGGAAAGAAGAACGTGTGGGAACATTTTACAGACAAGAAAGAACCAATGTTCGTTCACAACTTGTTAAATTCATAGCCTCATGGATTCTTTCTTCTTTGCAGTTCTTTCTCAGGACCCAGTTCTTTCCAAGAAGACAGTATGATCAAATTCGAGGTAAGCTAAGGTCTCTTTTCTTTTGCTTAAGTGCCATGTCTATTCTGAGGAGCTGGACGTCTTCACTTCCTGAAAGGACATCAGCGAATCTTGAGTCACAGCTGACAGCTGTGCGTCAGGCACCGCTCCTTGCCTAGAGCAGTTGTGTGAGATGGGCAGTATTCCGTGCTTTGTAGAAAGGGAGAAACAGGCTCAGAGATGTGAAGATGTCTAGCGCAGCGCTACTCCAACTGTGGTTTGTAGACCCCGGCCAGTCTATGAACTGCCTGTCACTGGCCCACGAGAGAGAAGTACAGAAACCAAGAGTAAGAGGTCAGAAGCTTTTATAATAATCGGTATCACCACAGTGTCCAAGTGAATGTCAGTGTGCCCGTGACCACACAAGGGCCACAGAGGCGCAGTCCTTGTAAGAAACAAGATATGAATGGTTGTCTTGGGCAGCCAGCAGAGCAGAAACGGTAGGAGATATATATTAAGAGATTTACTGTAAGGAATTGGCTTAGGTGATTGTGGGGACCGGGCAAGTCAGAAATCCACAGGGCAGGCTGGAACTCTTGGACGCAGACGGAAGCTGCTGTCTACAGGTGAAGTTTCTTCTTCGCTCAGGAAAGCTTCAAGCCTCTTAAGGCCGATCAGGCTCACCCCGGTTACCTAGAATAACCTCCTTTAGAGGGAATTGATGTGGATTTTAATCACATCTCCCAAAATAGCTTCACAGCAACACCTGGCTTAGTGTTTGCTTCATTAACTAGGGACTGTATCCCAGCCACGCTGATATATCAAAAGGACCATCATGGGTAGGACAAGGATTTTTTAAAATCATGAAACATTTTAGTTATCCAAATACACAAAAAAGAGAAAATGGTACTGCGGGTCTCTTATGTATGGTGCCCATTGTGCAGAGTCACATTGGCTTAATCTATCTCTTTTTCACTTTCTTTTTTTGTTTCCCAAATATTTTCAAAGAAGATCCAAGACAGTGTCTTATTTCATTCAGTGGTGGTTTTTTTCTGAGCTCATGGCTTTCCTGCAGTACCTTATATGCAGCCCAAATAAATGAGCTCCCACTTTCAGCCTTCTGTCTTGCTGGATTCACAAATTCCCATTAGGTACATTTTCTATCTTCTAAATGACTGCCAGCAACTGTTTCACCACTATATCACCCAACGTAACCATTTTTCAGCCTCCCATAACACTTGCCTCAACTCTCGGTTTGGTCCCGAAGCCTAATAGTGCCTTAGGTATTTAATTGGTAGCACTCTGCTGGGTGGCTGTTTTTGTATTGTTAGCTTGGATGTGTTGGGCAACGGCAGAGGGGCAAGAAAGAAAGCAGAAGCAGGCAAGACTTCGTAAGGCCCAGACTTAGAACTGGATCAACCCATGTGGCCAGATCCAATCGGGGGGGCAGGGAAGTATACTCTGGTCCCTTAGTGGAATTGGGGAGAATGAGAGAATTTTTCTGAAGAGCCATCTGGTTTACAACACACCCCTATGTATTTCAGTGTGTATTTCTAGGAAAAAAAAATGACTGGGATTATCCTTCATTCTTTGGTATCATCTAATTCCCGGGCAGCAATCAAATTTCCCTGATTCCCTAGAGAACGCTTTTGGTGTCATTCAATGTATTTGTCTATGCACAATACTTCCTGTAAGTGGAAGCACTTAGTACTTGAATAAACCCAGGTTCACAGGATCCCGGGAAGGGATGCACCCAGCTGCAAGGGTGGCAGGGACGTGGGTGTTTTGTTTCCCCAGACTCTGTAGTTGAGGCCAGAAGGAAGAAAGGGGGGCAGGCGGGGTGAGCCTCCATTTCTAACCCCTTCTCCCACAGTGTCTGTCCCACTTGGTCGTTGGGTGTCCGTATTTCCTGGCCCACTAGCTCCAGCTCCATTTCGTTGCCCCTCGCAGCGGAAAGCACAGCAGTGCTAGTGAGAGTGGTGCCCTCATAAGAACAGTACTGACTCCTGTCTTGGTCTGTTTGGGCTGCCATAAATAATACCATGGACTGGGCGGCTTATGAACAACAGGAATTTATTTTGCACAGTTCTGGAATCTGGTTAGCCCAAGGTCAAGGAGCTGGCAGATGTGGTGTTTGGTGAGGGCCTACTTCTGTCTTCTTGCTGTGTCCTCACGTGGGGGAAGGGGTGAGGGAGCTCTCTGGGGTCTCTTTTATAAGGGCACCAATCCCATTCATGAGGCTTCACCCTCATGACCTAATCATGGCTTCACTTCCTAAAACTGATGCTGGGGTTCTTGTTCACGAAGCCGAAGAATGAGCTTCACAAACACCCAAGGTAGGAGAGCAAGGTACAGGCTTTCATTTAGAGATAAAGTGAAAGGACAGAGCTCCCGGCTCACGCCAGGAGGGGACAAGAGAGTCCGGTGTGGTGCGTTGTCTAGGGAGTTTTATAGGCAGGTGAGGATTTTTTGAGAACATGAAAAAATCTTAGGGGTGTGAACCTGCTAAGTGGTGTCTGAACACCCAGAATTAACTTAACACAAGGAATTTCTCACCCCATCTCTCTCTGAGATACTGGCGTCTTGGTCTAGGAGCATATCAAAAGGCAGCCTGCCCAGCCCCCAAGGTGGGCTGAGGTATTATCTGTTTGCTAAAGAGTAAGTTAAGAATCTTGCTTCCCAAACTTCCTGGGTGTTAAAATGCAATCTTATCTTTAAGGTGGACTCTTCCCTGCCTTTTACTATGTTGTTTACAGCTGGGTCTGCATGCTAAATTAGTTGCCCAGTTTGCAAAAACACTCCATCAGATCTGAAAGAGGAAAGACAGCACAGAGGCCTGGGCCTTTTAGCATGCTAAAGTGAATTTCACACATGATTACAAATGATTAGCATAATAAAAACATGTGCTACTCATCTTTATCTGGGGAACACCAACTGATCTCACTGAAGAATGACCCTAGAGCTTAATGTTTAACACAGAGTTTTGGTAGGGGGTTTCTTTGCATGTAGTTACATTGCTCTGACTGCAAATATCCTGCCTTGCTTTTTCCAGAGGCCCTCCCCCTACTCTGACTACACCCACGGTCCCTATCTCAATACTATTTCATTACAAAATTGTTTTCTTGGTCAGCGGATGACTAGTAATACTAAATTATCTTCCCCCTTAACTTTTTTGAGAGTTTTAAATTTATGGGACATTGAAAGAACAGTATAATATATAATCTTCACCTACATTTACAGTTGTTTACAATTGCACACAAATATATATATAATATACATACACACATACCTCTATTTCATTTGCTGACCCAGTTGAGAGTAAATTGCAGGCTTCAGTATTCATTCATAAATATGCATGTATCTCCTAAGAATAAGGGCATTTTTCTAGCTTTCCACTTTACTGTTATCATACTCAAGAAATGTCACATTGAAGTTAGTTGATATCCAAATGCCCAAACTGTCCCAGTGATTTCCCTTCCCCCCCCTTTAAAAAAAATTCCAGGAGCCAATGCTTTTAGTTGCCTTGTCTGTTTTGTCTATTAAGAACTATATTAATCTACCATGAACAAGAAAATAAAACACCAAGTCTTGGTATATGATGGAGGGTGAACACCCAGATACTGTTAGGCCTCTTCGGAGGACAGTTTGGTCAGTATCAGTCAAAGCATAAAATATACATACCCAAGTAATTCAGTAGTCTCTAGCCTAGGAATTTATTTTGTAGAAACATTTCTAAGCACTCAAAGACATGTTCCTAGATTGTGGTTTATTGTAACATTCTTTACATGACCATACGTGGTTAACAAGGTGATACAGGTAATCAGAGAAAAGAAGAGAAGCTTGGCCCACTCAAAACTTTGAGTTTCCTCGGTGCTTTTCATTTCTTTCATACTGGTGAGGGTCCATTCAGGAGTCGAAAACAACAATGTCTGTTTGAACAGAGAATTTAATAGAATTGTTAGCTAGGTACCAAGTTGTTAAGCAGGTAACTGAAAGGGTGAAGAGGGTAGGTATGGAAGTAGCAACTACAGGGAGTAAATCCCAACCTGGCTGAGGGACAAGGGGGAGAGACTGAATTACTGGAAATTAGAAATTAGAGGAAGGGCCTTGTGGAGCTGAAACTCAGAACTGAGAGGGGGCCGGGCTGGTGTCTCTTAGCTCAGAGAGGAAGCTCTGGTGGGGGACCTAGACTGCTGATGAGGGGACACTGGCTGGCTGGGGGCTGGCGTCGGTGAGGTGGGGCACAGTGAAACTGGTCCTGCGAGTGTTAGTAAAACTGCGAAGTGGATCCGGCCATGGCTACGGAAAGGGCTGCTGCCACAGGGTCACGTCGTGTTAGGGGCCTGATGCAGGAACAGGAAGCAAACAGGCAGGCCCAAGTCCCTTCTTCCCACCCGAGCCTTACAGACTCCCTCTAGCGCCCCCTCGTGTCAGAGCCTAACATAGAGCCAGTTGTCAAATTCCAAGCCTGATTTGCAGAGTCCCAGCTCCATCCAGCATTACAAAGTGTAGGCTAAAAGCGAGAGTTTGAAGCAGAAAGGCAACAACTTAATGACTAAAACAGCTTCCAGCTGTGCTCCTCTGCCAGTGGCCATTTGGGTGGATGATCGAGATGGCATGCTTGATGTTTTAGGAAACTGTGACCTTCACGGACATGGCTGTGGTCTTCACCAAGGAAGAGCTGGCACTACTGGACAAGCCCCAGATAAACCTGTACCGAGACGTGTTGCTGGCGAACTTTAGGAACCTTATCTCAGTGGGTGAGGACGACAACCCTCCTCAAACCACTGGTTCTGTTTCTCCAAATGATCAGCTTCAAACCAGATAGAATATTCCATCTGGACCACAAAGGGAAACTTTGGCCACTTGAGAGAAAACCTCAGAAATGCATGTGCAGATGAGAACCCTGAAGCTTGTGAGTCTGAACAGATAAATGTGAGCGGGCGGCCCTTGTGAAGTGCCGGGGAGGGAGCTCTCCTCAAGTCCTGCACGTCCTGGCCTGGGGGCATCGATGCGTGAGCAAGCCCATCCTGACCTCCTCACATGTCTAGGTGCTCATATTTCCTCATATTTCTCTAAGTGAGAATGACAAAATTCCTACACTCCCACAGGCCTTCGCCCCTTGGTTCCTTCTGGAGAAAACCCAATGTTTTGGACAAACTAGTGTTAAAGAACCAAACCAGGATCTGGCCTGTAGTAAGTGTAATGTAAGTGTCAGCGTATTTGCTTACTTGTTGATAAATGTCTCTAATTTCGATTTTCAGAGGCCCATATACAGATATATATTATCCCAGTTTATGAGATAGTTGCTATTATTGTCCCTCTTTTACAAAGGAAACAATCGAGACAGAGAATGTATAAGTAACTTGCCTGTGATCACATAATTTATAAGAACTAGGGTTTCAACCCTGCCAATCTGGCTCTAGACCTTGTGTTTTTAATAACCATGTGAAACTAAGTACCACTATGCCTATAGACTATAGACACAGGGCTAAAAGCAGCAGGACGTGCCCCCCCCATTGGTGAGTAGTGAGGTCGAGTTACTGTGTCACAGCCAGTGGTTTTTAAAAGGCAAAATAGACTAATGGACTAGAACAGAAAAGAATGTATCATAGTATATTGCACCTAGTAAGGTAAATATCAGCTGGTAAAACTATTTTGGTTAATAGTCTGGGTCTGTTTTGTGTACTGGGAGGCAGTGTACATGCTTTTTGTACTGCGGGTACAGTCAGAACAATTGGAAACCCCTACTGGAGCCTGCTGTGGGAGGCTCAAAGTCACCCTTTCTCTGACACCGCCTTACAAACTAAGGTCTCAATAAAATGACTCAGAAACTACCTTGAACCAGAATCTCTATCCAGATGGTCTTGACCATGGCACTCAAGCCCATTTTAGGTGCCAAGGGTGTGACCACCACCTTCTGCCTAAACCCCCTACTGGTTATGGCCATTTAGAACTTGCTTCCCCGGCTTCCAGGTCCTGGACGGTTCCACATGACTCATCCTCACAGTCATGGCTTTTTGAGATTCTGCAATAACCTAAGAGGATCAGTTAAGGAAATGGATAACAGGATCTCAGTGGACTTTATCTCTTCATGGAAGCCAGAGAACCTCAGGGAAGATAAAAAGGATGTCTCTGTAAACCTGTCTCAAAGGTGTACATGTTCTTCCCTGTCCCAACCCCAAGACCATATTTTAGAGTATTATGCCCATTTCAATCTCCATTACCCA
Source organism: Phataginus tricuspis (assembly GCA_029783875.1). Classification (NCBI taxonomy): domain Eukaryota; kingdom Metazoa; phylum Chordata; class Mammalia; order Pholidota; family Manidae; genus Phataginus; species Phataginus tricuspis. The sequence goes on along the minus strand of JAQQAC010019400.1, from coordinate 11,732,967 downwards.
CTGTGTACAGTTGTTCGGGTTGTACACAAATATACACGATAATCCTATGCCATATAACAGAGCTGTGAAGGGAGGGAAGTAGTCAGGAGAAAGGACCTGTTGCTTGATTCTGCAATCTTGTGTGTATTTTGGAAAGTCTTTGTGGTCCTTTGTGTCTCTCACTATGCCCAGCACTCTCCATTATTATGTTATATAACAAAATGATTAAAGGCTTTTTATCAACTACTCTTATAGTAGGGAGGTGAATTTCTTCTCTTATAAATTGTTCCCAAGATTTCTTTTGATTTTCCTGCAACACCCGATCTTTAATTGGCAGCTCCAAGATTAGAATTACTATGATTCTGACTGTTTCATAAAAGAATAGAAGCCAGTGACAACCTCCCACCCCATTCTACTTCTTTTTCTCAAAACCTCTGGATAGATGATTTACTTGTTCTCTTAGCCAAATTCTGTTTCTCCTCATAGGAGACAGGATTAAAAACAACCTTTCAAATCTTCAGGAAAAAGGATTGAGTTACCTCTCCCAGGAAGTGCTCTACCGTTGGCAGATTTGGAAGCAAAGTACCAGTGAATTAACTGTGAGTCGGGATTAGGTCCTGAATCTTCAAGGAGTTTGCTCCCCATATTTAGAAGACGTTTCCCTCTGTGGAGAATGGGCAGGAGTGTCTCTTCAGATTTCTGAAAATGAAAACTATATAACAAGTGCCATTAATTTAGAAAATCAAGATGGCTTAGCTTGGAAAGACCTGACACATGTCCTTACCCCAGAATCTTGGAGGAAAGTCGACATAATGACTGAACCCCAGAATTCTACAGGAAGATGTAAGAGCATTCATATGGGAGAGAATTGTATGGGCGTGCTTGGTATAATGACAGCCTCAGTCAGACCTCGTGCGATGGTGAGGACTCCCAAGAAGGTAAGGAGAGGAACCTTACAGACACCTGGACTGTGGGGAAAACTTGGTTCCGAAATTCGTAGTCAAACAACGTAATGTGGTCCATTCAGTACCGCAGCCTTCCAACGGCAGTAACTATGGAATGGGCTTCATAGATGACACGAATCCTCGTGTTCATCACAGTGCTTATGTAGGAGATAAATCTTATACATGTGACCAGTGTGGAAAGAACTTTAGGCAGAGCTCAGATCTTATTGTTCATTGTAAAAATCATTCAGGTGAGAAACCTCATGAATGTCAAGAGGGGGCTAAGTGCTGCAAACAGAGCTCACGCCTTCCCAGGTATCAGAAAGGCCTCTCAGGAGACAAACCCTATACATGCATTGAGTGTGGCAAGGGCTTTAGGTACACCTCCTCTCTTCACAACCATCATCGCTTCCACACAGGGGAAAATGCCCTACAAATGTGACGTGTGTGTGAAGGGGTTCAGAAAGAGGTCACTTGTATTCATCAGGGAGTACACATGGGGGAAAAGCCCTATAAATGTGAAGAGTGCGGGAAGCGCTTTGATCAGAGCTCCAATCTTCTTGTCCATCGGAGAGTGCACACTGGAGAGAAACACTACAAACGCAGTGAGTGTGGCGAATGCTTCAGTTAAGCTCTGTTCTTCAAGTCCACCGGAGGCTGCACACAGGGGAAAAGCCATATAGGTGTGCTGACTGTGGAAAGGACTTCAGCCAAAGCACACACCTTCATATTCACCATTGAATCCACACAGGGGAGAAACCCTGCAAGTGCCCTGTGTGTGGAAAGGCTTTTGCATACAGTTTAGTTCTTCACGCCCATCAGAGAGTTCACACAGGAGAAAAACCTTATAAATGCGAAGTCTGCAGTAAGGGCTTCAGCTACAGCTCCTATTTTCACTTACATCAAAGAGATCACACCAGAGAGAAGCCATAAAGTGTGACGAGTGTGGTAAGGGCTTCAGTCAGAATTCAGATCTTTCTGTTCATCTCAGAGTCCACACAGGAGAGAGGCCCTATAACTGTAAAGAATGTGGTTGGGCTTCAGTCGTAACTCGTATGTTCTCACTCAGAGAGCACATACAGATGAAATGCAATATATGTGTCATGACCATGGTAAGGGTTTCAGTTATAGCTCAGACCTTCTTACTCATCAAAGACTGCACAAGAAGACAGAAACATAAATGTAGTAAATCAGGGTTCAGCAAGAAAACAGAGGCCAATCTGTGTATTTCAGGTGATAGAGGCTGACTCAGCCAATGGGAAGGCTGGGGCCGCAAAGGACAAGCGCCCTGCCGCCCATGATGTCAGCCTGCAGCCCTGAAGCAGGTGGTTCTTACGAGCATTCCAGGAAACTGCTGTGGGTCTCAAGAACTTCTGCACAGTTCCCATCAGCCGTCACCACAGTGGCAAAGTAAGTGGTTCCTGACAAATGGACACTTTGTTGCAATAACAATGGTTAAGTGGTCAAATTTCCATTCATGGTGTGCCCAGAAAGGAAATAACAATCGAGGTGAGTACAAGGACTTCAGTCCAGCCAAAGTCTTTAGATTATTTTAGAGAGTACCCACTGGAAAGATACTCCCCGTATAAAGAACATTAAAGAGTTACCAGGAATGAAACCTGTTATTAGTGTAGTAAGAATGCCAGTCCCCACTCAGGTTCTTAAATCGATTAGATTCTCTACCCAGGGAGAAGCTCTATGGAAGTGATATTTTATGGGCATGTGCTATGTGTTCACCACACTCGTTCCATTTCCTGGGCACACAGGGAGGCTCCATTTCCCAGCAACCCTTGCAGTTAAGAAGGGGCCCATGTATTGAGTTCCAACCAGTGGAGTGTGAGCCAGTGATATAAGCTCCTTGCAGACCTGGCCCTTACAAACACCTCGTGATGTCCTTCAGGCTTCTCTTTCCTGTCGTGGTGGTCCTGGATGCAGCTCCAAAGTGGATGGTGCAAGGTGGCTATCTGACATGTGTTGCACTTTTTTTTTTTTTTAGCAAGAAATAAACATCCGTTGTGTTATATGACTAATATTTTGGTAGCTTATTTGTTACTAGCATTGCCTAGCTATCCTGACTGGTAGAGGGATTTAATAGCAACATATTTCATGGTCATTGAAGTCCACCTAAGAAAACGACATTATAATCCAGAGTTTGAAACTTAAATCTCGAAGGCTCCATGTGGCAAGTCAGGGCGTGGACCGGGCTTCTTCAGTGAGAATCTTCATTCATTGCTGTAAAAGAGAAATGCTCCAGATGACGTGCATGTGCTAAAACTTTACCAAGAGTACAGTCTGTAGACGTGGGAAATCCCAAGCAGTAGAGAAACTCTAATATGTCATGGCAGAAAACGTTTGTCAGCTAACACCTTAAATGCATTAAAAAATTAACTAGAATAGGTGTTCTGCAAATCGTCTCAATAAAATTAAATAGAAATAACATTTACTGAAGTGAACAACAACTTACAGAAGGCCAAGAGTGTTCATAGTGTGAAGCAGGAGGTAAGTACTAATGGGTTTTTAGAAGGTGCACATTTTACCAAGTTACTTCCACACCTGTCATTTAGTTTGGGATTATAGGTGGATTTAGGAGGAGGAGATACCGTCACATCTTTCTACATCTTCAATAACAATTATGGTCTTTTTTTGTATCTTAGTTGATGTTTAGGTTTCTTCATTTGGATCACGTTTTATTCCTAGGTTTTCTTACAGTTTTCTACTAGTTATGGCTTGTATATGGAACAGCCATTCAAATGCCAATAAAACCAGCCCTAACTTTCTTACTGATCCAGGAGAGCAACAGTGAGAAATTAACAAAACTCAGTGTCAGTAAGGAGTGAAAAAAATCAACATTTTTACATAAATTGGTGAGGAAAAAAATACATTTCTAGAGAGGATTTTGTCTATATGTATCAAAGTAATGTGCATTGTCTTTGAACCAGTCATCCCACTTCTCAGAATTTATATTTAGGGTGTAATTACACAAATGTGAAAATACGGTTTCAGAAGGGAACATGTTTCAAGAAAATGTACAGTAATAAAAATTGCGAATAACCTAAAGATCCTTGAGTAAGAGATTGAGTACATTGTGGTATACCTAATAATGGAATAAAATAGCACCATTAAAAACGATCTGGATGTATAAAAATTTCCACGTGATTGTTTGGAGAAAAAAATCAAGTTGCAGAAGATCATTATATATGGTCCCTGATTAATACGCCAGACTTTTAGAGGGCAGACTGGCCCTGGGCGCCATCCCCCTCCACCATCTACATTTTACTTCTCAGTGTTGTTTCAAGGATGGATTGGAGTATTGAATCCAGACGAGAGTATGCATAAAGTAGGAAATGATTTCCCAAAGTCACTTTCCCTTCCCCATATTCAGGTGCTTGAAGTAACAATTTTGACATCAGACATTCACCAACTCTCATACAACATTTTTCCATAATGGGTTATGAGTTGAGCTCATGGCGGAGAGGGTAGGTTGTTTGGAGAAAGCAAGTAATGCTGGAAAATTGTGAGGTTTTGCTTTAGAAAGAAGCTGCCTTTTCTGAGGACAGAAGTCAGCCCTCAGCCTTGGTGTGGGTGTCACCGATACTTTGTGACAATACTCTTATTTGGCCAGGAGAAGCCCTTCATATCACATTTAGCTTTCGTTCCCTTTCCTTTTTATTTTCATTCTTTTTAGCTTGACTGAAGTATAATTGATCTAAAAACATGCACATATTGAATGTGTACAGTTGGATGAGTTTGGACATGTGCATACAGCTGTGAAACCATCACAACAATCAAGGTAGTAGACATATCTGTGACCTCCAAAAATTTCATTCCATCCCTTTTTTTTTTTTTAACAATTTATTTTATTTTAGTATCATTAACCTACAATTACATGAGCAATACCGTGATGATTGAACTCCCCCCTTCACCAGGTCCCCCCCACCAACCCCACCACAGTCACTGTCCATCAGCGTAGTGAGATGAGAATCACTACTTGTCTTCTCTGAG
>JAQQAC010019400.1:11661024-11723042 GCA_029783875.1 Phataginus tricuspis | reverse complement strand
TTTCTTCTAGGTTTTGCAGCTTGTTGGCATATAGATGCTCGTAATATTCTCTTATAATTCTTTGTATTTCTGTGGGGTCCGTCGTTATTTTTCCTTTCTCATTTGTGATTCTGTTTATGTGTGTAGATTCTCTTTTTCTCTTAATGAGTCTGGCTAGGGGTTTATCTATTTTGTTTATTTTTTCAAAGAACCAGCTTTTGGTTTCATTGATTTTTTTCTATTGTTTTATTCTTCTCAATTTTATTTATTTCTTCTCTGATCTTTATTATGTCTCTCCTTCTGGTAACTTTGGGCCTCATTTGTTCTTCTTTTTCCAATTTCAATAATTGTGTCCTTAGACTGTTCATTTGGGAATGTTCTTCCTTCTTTAAATGGGCCTGGATTGCAATGTACTTTCCTCTTAAGACTGCCTTCGCTGCGTCCCACAGAAGTTGTGGCTTTATGTTGTTGTTGTCATTAGTCTCCATATATTCTTTGATTTCTGTTTTGATTTGGTCGTTAACCCATTGATTCATTAGGAGAATGTTGTTAAGTCTCCATGTATTTGTGAGCCTTTTTGATTTCTTTCTGAAATTTATTTCTAATTTTATACCTTTGTGATCTGAGAAGTTGGTTGGTAAGATTTCAATATTTTTGAATTTACTGAGGTTATTTTTGTGGCCTAGAATGTGGTCTATTCTGGAAAATGTTCCATGTGCACTTGAGAAGAATGTGTATCCTGCTGCTTTTGGGTGCAGAGTTCTGTAGATATCTGTTAGGTCCATCTGTTCTAGTGTGTTGTTCAGTGCCTCTGTGTCTTTACTTATCCTCTGCCTGGTTGATCTATCCTTTGGAGTGAGTGGCGTGTTAAAGTCTCCTAGAATTATTGCATTGCTGTCTATTTCCTCCTTCACTTCTGTTAGTATTTGTTTCACATATGCTGATGCTCCTGTGTTGGGTGCATATATGTTTATAATGGTTATATCCTCTTGTTGGACTGACCCCTTTATCATTATGTAATGTCCATCTTTATCTCTTGCTACTTTCTTCGTTTTGAAGTCTATTTTATCTGATACAAGTACTGCAACACCTGCTTTTTTCTCTTTGTTGTTTGCTTGAAATATTTTTTTCCATCCCTTCACTTTTAGTCTGTGTATATCTTTGGGTTTAAGGTGAGTCTCTTGTAAGCAGCATATAGATGGGTCTTGCTTTTTTATCCACTCTGTTACTCTGTGTCTTTTGATTGGTGCATTCAGTCCATTTACATTTAGGGTGATTATTGATAGATATGTACTTATTGCCATTGCTGGCTTTAGATTCGTGGTTACCAAAGGTTCAAGGGTTGCTTCTTTACTATCTAAGAATCTAACTTAACTTTCTTGTTAAGTTATTGTGAACGCCGTCTGATGTTTCTTTATCTCTCCCTTCCTATTCTTCCTCCTCCTTTCTTTATATATTAGGTGTTTTATTCTTTGCCTTTAGTTGGTATTTGGGTGGTCTGCTTTCTTTGCTATCCTTTTATTTTCTTTGGTGACATCTTTTTAGCCTTAGGGGTGTTTCCCTCTAGATCAGTCCGTTTAAGATATCCTGTAGTGGTGGTTTATGGGTGGCAAACTCTCTCAACTTTCTTTTGTCTTGAAATTGTTTAATCCCTCCGTCATATTTAAATGATAATCGTGCTGGATACAATATTCTTGGTTCGAGGCCCTTCTGTTTCATTATGTTAAATATATCATGCCATTCTCTTCTGGCCTGTAAGGTTTCTGTTGAGAAGTCTGGTGACAGTCTGATAGGTTTTCCTTTGTAGGTGATCTTTTTCCTCTCTCTAGCTGCCTTTAATACTCTGTCCTTGTCTTTGATCTTTGCCATCTTGATTATTATGTGTCTTGGTGTTGTCTTCTTTGGGTCCCTTGTGTTGGGAGATCTGTGGGCTTCCGTGGACTGTGAGACTATTTCCTTCCCCAGCGTGGGGAAGTTTTCGGCAATTATTTCTTCAAAGACACTTTCTATCCCTTTTTCTCTCTCTTCTTCCTCTGGTACTCCTATAATGCGAATATTGCTACGCTTCGATTGGTCACAGAGTTCTCTTAATATTCTTTCATTCTTAGAGATCCTTTTATCTCTCTCTGCCTCAGCTTCTTTGTATTCCTGGTCCCTGTCTTGTAATTCCTTGATCGTGTCTTGAACCTGATTCAATCTGCTGTTGAGCCCTTCGATGGCTTGTTTCATTTCTGCATTGTCTTTCCTCACTTCCCTCACTTCCTCCCTCAGCTCTTGCACATTTTTCTGTAGATCCGTCAGCATGGCTATGACTTTTATTCTGAATTCTTTTTCTGGAAGACTGTGAATGTCCATTTCTCCAGATTCTTTCTCTGGGGTGGTGTTTGTCTGAAGCTTTGTCTGTATCATATTCTTCTGTCTTCTCATGACTATAGAATTGGTTGTTGGTAGCAAGGAGAGATAAGAAAGGAGAGACAAGAAAAAAAAGAGATTTCTACTAATAATATAAAAGTAAAAGGAGAGAGAGAGAAGGGAAAAGAAAAGAAAGAAAAAGAAAAGGCAGCAACACCTAAAAGAAAACAGCAACAACAACAACAAAAAAAAACAAAAAAAAAACACCAAAAAGCCCACCGGGGGTGGTTTCTGTGTGAATGCTGTAGGTGGCGCTATTGCTCCGCTATTCCAGAGCCACGGCCACGTCGCTCCACACGGCCCTTTAAAGCTGTGGCCGGGTGAGAATGGATGGGAGGCTGTTGAAAGAGAGGGAAAGAAAAAAAGGAAAAGAAAAGGGAGAAAAAACAGTAAAAAAAAAAAAAAAAAAAAAAAGCCACCGGGCGTGGGTTCTGCGCGAGTGCTGTAGGTGGCGCTGTTGCTCCACTATTCCAGCGCCACTATAGTTCTGGCTGGGTTGGAAACTATGGGAAGCTGTTGATATCCGTGGGGGTCTCAATGGCGGGCACTCTTTCCCAGTCGCCAGCTACGGGGTCCAAAGCTCCCCAGGACTCCCAGCGTGCTGGGCTCAGTTCGCGGGGTTATCCGGCCCCTCTACTGAGCTCCTGTCTCTTTAAGACCGCTGAGGTAGAGCGCACGCTTTTCTTCCCTTTTTTCTCCTTTCTTTTTCCTTCCCGGAGCCTGCCGCGGGCAACTTGCACGTTCCCGGCTGGGACCCTGTGCCCTCTGTCTCTCCTATCTCCGCTACACCGCCGGCTGTGTGTCGGCGCTACCGGCGCTGACTTCTACTCCCTCCCGGCTCTGAATCCTCTCCTCCCGCCGGAGCGCTGGGGGGGAGGGGCGCTCGGTCTGCTCGCGGCTCCATACCTTACCCGCCTTGCCGAGACTCCCGCCGGAGTGCTGGGGTGCAGGGGCGCTCTGGTCTCGCTGGATCGTGTTTCCGTCCCGCCTCGCCGGGTGCCGAGTCCTCTGTCCGGAGTGTCTGGCCGCCGGAGCTCTGGCGGGGGGGGAGCGCTCGGTCCCACCGGGTCGCCGCCCGTCCGCCTCACCGGCTGCCAAGTTCTCACAGGTGTAGCTGTATGCTGTGCACTTTCCTGTGTATTCTGGTCTGTCTTTTAGGGATAGTTGTATTTGCTGTATTTTCGTGAATAAATATAATGTTGGGAGGAATTTTTCTGCTGGTCCGTTCACGACGCCATATTCCTGGAAGTCTCTCCATCCCTTTGTTTTTATTGTTATTATTATTATTATTTGTGGTAAGAACACTTCTTGTGAGATCGACCCTCTTAGCAATTTTTCAAGTGTAGAATACACTATTGTTGACTTTAGACACTGTCCTGTACAGCAGATCTCTAGAAATAATTTACCTTGAATAAACGAGACTTTGTATCAACTCAACAACAACTCCCCATTTTCCCCTGCCCTCGGCCCCGGGTAACCACCATTCTAGTCTCTGCTCCTGTGAATTTGAAAATTTTAGGTACATCACTTAAGTAGAGTCACGCAGTATCTTTAACTGGCTTATTTCGCTTAGCATAATATCTTCTACATGCAAAAGAATGAAATTTGACCCCTATCTTACACCACTGAACAAAAATAAACCCAAAATGGATTGAAGACCTAAATATAAGGCCTGCAACCATAAAACTCCTAGAAGAAAACATAGAGGAAAAACTTGACTTTCATTTTGGCTACAGTTTCTTGGATATGGCACCGAAAGCATAAGCAGCAAAAGTGAAAGTAGGCAAGCAGGACCACATCAGGCTACAAAGCTTCTGCACAGCAAAGGAAACAGTCCACAGAATGAAAGCAACCTATGGATTGAGAGAAAACATATACAGAACATATATCTGATGAGAGATTAAATGTGTTAGGGACTCCTACAGTTCAATAGCAAAAATAAACAGAACAACCTGATTCTAAAATGGGCAAAGGACATGAACAGACACTTCTCCAAAGAAGATGTGCAAATGCTCAACAGGTATATGAAAAGATGCTCAACATCACTAATCGTCAGTGAATACAAATCAAAACCACCATGAGATAACACCTCACCCCAGTAAGGATGGCTATTCTTCAAAAAGAAAATGAAACAAAAACAAAAGATCACAAGTATTGGAAAGGGTGTGGAGAAGTTGGGCTCTGCTACACTGCTGGTGGAAATGTAAAATGGTGCAGCCTCAATGGAAAACAGTATGGAGGCTCCTCAAAAAATAAAAAATGCAAGCACCATATGATCCCATTTCCGGGCATATATCCCCAAAGAACTGAAATCAGGATGAGATATCTGCCCTCCTATGTTCATTGCAGCACTATTTCCAGTAGCCAATATCCGTTGACAAATACATGGATAAAGAAAATATACAATACACGATAGAATATTATTCAGCCTTAAAAGGAAGGAAATTCTGCCCTTTGCACATTTAACCTTTAGAATGTGTCATTCTGAAAGAGTGACATCAGCGAGATGGTGGCCTAGGAGTTTTCTACCATCATCCCTCTTAAAACATCAATTTTGACAATCACCTACAAAGAAGAGTACTTTTGTGGAAGTACAGGAATCCAGTAAAGTTATAGCACCTTTGGAGCAAAAACTAGACACGATGAACAGGGTAAGAACAGTTTTGCTTTATTCATATCACCCCTCCCCACAAGGCAGCACAGCTTAGTGGCAAGAGAAACCCCCTTGGCCAGTGATTCTCCCGTGGGGGAAATTGAGAGATATGAGTGAGCTTCCCAAGTTGTGTGGGATGCTGCCCAAGAAGCCCACCTCGTTCTCTCCTCGCCCAGGACACTGAGGTGATCCAGGTGAAGAAGAGGTTGGGAGAGACTGGGAGCACAGCAACCAAGGCCAAGAACCCACCAGAAGAATGCTACAAGCCACCTGACAGCTCACCCCACTAACCACTTTGCAGACCGCAGCAGGAAGCCTGCCCGCAAGCCACTGGTAAATTCCATCTCACCTGTGGACCCCCTCCCCAGCTGGCTCACCGCCTGTTTTATAATGAAATGTGAAGTATCTCGTGTAATTTATTGAGTACTGTACTGAAACAGAAACAAAATGGTTGTATGGGTTCAGAATGGTTGTATCAGCTGTTTACCCTGGTGATCACGTGGCTTACTGGAAGCTGCGGCCCACTGCCTCTGCCCACCATCACGAGAGAGTATTGTATTTCAGATCACCAGCCTGGGAAAGATCAGAATTCAGACTTTGAAATATGGTTTCTACTGAATGCGTATCACTTCTGCACCATCATAAAGTCAAACCATCATAAGTAGGAGACCGTCTGTACTTACTATATGAACTCTGGGCTGGATGGCTACAATAGACGCTTTACTGCCTTCCATTGCATTTAAAAATTCTTTTCATCTGAAAACTCTTTGCTTTTGGTCACCAAATATTCTTTTTCCTTTCTTGAAGATGGAATCTGTTATATAGGGGATCACAAATTTATGATAATATTTCCCTTATAAGCCCTGTCTCTTTTTACATATTTGCTATTATTTCTTTTTTGTTATTCTCTTCAGAGGGAAATTTGCCCAGGATTTTCAGTGGCTTTAGTTGTAGGAATATGGTTTCTTGTTCAAATATTTCCCATCCCTCCTATGAAGTATTCTTGGGCGCGAAAAAACCCCATATCTAACCTAGTTTATAAGTCAAAACTCTATTTTGTAGGAAACTTAGAAGACTGGGGGAGAAGGTGTGAGGAGGCCATTAAACAAATGCAGGATTTGACCTAATTTGACATCTTGATTTCTCCAACAGTTCAAGAATATGAAAAAAGTGGTGGTTGTAGGGTTGGTGTGGGTGTGTGTGTTATCTGTGTGTGTGATATAGTTCTAGAATAAATGAGCTTCAGGTGAGATAACAATCAAAATGAATGATGTTTGGATATTGATTGTAATAAACCAGCTAAAAAAGTACTTTTTCAATAAAACAGGAATTCAAATGGGATACAGATTGGATAATAATAATAATTGTTAATTTTATTTTATGATGTAATGATTTTGTGGTTATGTAAGAAAATATATTTAAGTGATATGTATAGTATTTGGAAGGAAATGGCAATATTAAGGAGTTGCTTTAAAATACTTCAGTAACAAAATTTGAAAACGATAAATAGTGTAGGAAAATGTTGGTAAGTGTTGAATTTAAGGTTTGATGTTTCATGTTACTATTCTCAATACTTTTGTTTTTTAGAAGTTTTACTTTAAAAATTATTTTCTGCCCAGAAGGAAAATGGTAAGTACATACTTCCTGTAGCTGCATTTGTCAGTCATCTGGACTCCATCTTCCCGTCACCCTCCACCCCTCAATAACCATGCCCTCACCTTGTTTAAACTGATTTGTAGAAAATAGTCATAGCAAATATATGTCAAAGAGCAACACAGGAGTAATCATAGGGAAGCCTGAGTCTGAACTCAAAACATTTCAAGAAAAGAGCCTTTTTCCTTATTACAATATTTTCTCCAATTCCTTGGCAATGCAGCAGCTTTCATTTGTCAGAAACAAATTGCTGTTCCTGTTTTATGTCCTGATCTGTGCTTGGAACTCCTGTGGATTCTTGGCATCTTGGAGTAAATAGTTCATGCCAGATTGCAGAGTCAGAGGTAGATGAATACAGGAACATATATTCTAAGAGGCAATCTAGTCAAACCAAGTCTGAGATCCCACATTCCTTAAAGTTGATGTCCAGTGCAGCACAAACCAAGTTCGTTTTTTAATCTTATTTTTTGTCATACGCATCGCTTTCTGCTAAAATGTGTTTTCTTTTCATAGGAAAAGCTTCAGTTTTCCCCCCTAACTATTCATATTGGCGCTGGAGAAATGATTCAGGTTGAATTTATTAACCAAGAGAAATGTTTGAAAGGTGGAATCCCTACCACGCAGAGGATTCTGGGAGGTGCAGTGGGAAGCACTTCCACCCCGAGGTGGGCGGGTTGCTAAGCCCGATAACCCTTTGGGATTCTGGGAAGTGTAGTCCAGAAGTTCCGTGCAAACACTTCCCCTTCCGGAGTGGGGGCTGTGACCCTCGTGTGGTTTGGGATTCTGGGAGGTGAGTGGCAGGAACTTCCGCTCAGGGCAGGTTACGGCTGTCATTTCCCCTGTGGAGGTGAGACCTAAGTTACAGCATTGACTCCACGGTTCCTCCGTCTAGGCGAGGGACATCCATGGGCCTACCCTTTGCCTGAGGGGAAACAGTGATGGAAGAAGGACAAGGGGTAGAGGCATTTGCGTTACCCTCTGGGTGGTTAAAGTAGGAAGCGGGTCTGAAAGCTGTTTGCATTGTTGCCAGAAGCCTGTAGTATTTCTTGGAGAAAATTTTCCAAGGAGAGTTTGGAAGTGAGTCACACCTGTGTCTTGTGTGCCAAGAATGTCACATAGTTGCAATTGTATGTAGTTCTTTCAGACTGGCTTCTTTCACTTTGCAATATGCATGTAATGTTCTTCCATATTTTTTGTAATTTAATAGTGATTTGGGGAGGTAATTGTGTCATTTCTTTTATATATGCTCCATTGTATGGATATACAGTTTGTTGAGCATATATATCCTTGATTTGTATGGATGTGAAAAATGATTCATATTCAGAATGCTCCAGTCATAAATATTCATGTGAAAGCTGTGAAAATTAATGACGGGAAATCTCACTAAAACGGAGTCAGAGGACAGAAAGAGGAGTTCTCACAAGATACCATTCAAGTCAATCACAGGAAGAATTGTCAATTACAGACTCCAACAGAAGAATCCTCAACAGGAGAGAATCATCAATTACTGTACATTACTCTCCTAGTAGCAACTCATCCAATGAGAAACCATCATCACCCTGAATTTATTTTTGTTCAAAACAACTCCTTCCGTCTTCCTCCTTTTCCATAAAACTACATTCCTCTCCTTTGTTGGACTAGTCCATGGTTTTTGCCAAAGCTAGTTTGTCCTGAATTGCAATTCTCTGCTATTCCTGAACAAACCCATTAAAAAAAATAACTGACTTATTTTTAAGGCCAAAAAAGTATAAAGAGAAAATAGCTATGTAACCACCACCCACAAGAAAAGCACGCTGGAATTGTAAAGTACCCACACTCACCCAGTGTGGTGGTGCTTCCTTCCCTATCTTCTGTTCTGCCCTCATATGCAAGTCATCTGTAGGGTTACATACAGCTAAAGTGTGTTCAGCATCCCTGCTGTGTTATATTCCATTGTAGAGTACACACATACACAAATTTATTCATTCTCAACTGGGTGTCAAAAGTGCTGCAGAGTTTCTAGGCTTTTCAGCTCTGTGACTAGACCATCATTCCAGGGGGAAAGAAGCCCCAAATGTGCGGCATCCCCAACTTTTCCTGAATTTTAGTCCACTAATTCTCCATTATCTTGTCTTTTGGTGCCTCTCAACACCTTGAAAAAATGTGTCCACCTTTCATCCATCAGATGTTTGTTTCACATTACCCATTTTTATTATCACTGGAAGTGGATGTATACAACATTCTTTGTCTTTTGTACTTCTAAGTTTTCCTGTCATTTTATCAAAAAAACTTTGCTATTATTGATGCTGGGGTTCTTGTTCACGAATCTGAAGAATGAGCTTCACAAACACTTAAGGTAGGCGAGCAAGGTACAGGCTTTTATTTAGAGATAAAGTGAAAGGACAGAGCTCCCGGCTCACGCCAGGAGGGGACAAGAGGCCGGTGTGGTGTGTTGTCTAGGGGATTTTATAGGCAGATGAAGATTTTTCGGGAACATGAAAAAAAGGCTTAGGGGTGTGGACCTGCTAAGTGGTGTCTGAACACCCAGAATTAACTCAACACAAGGAATTTCCCGCCCCATCTCTCTCAGGGATACTGGCGTCTTGGTCTAGGAGCATATCAAAAGGCGGCCTGCCCAGCCCCCAAGGTGGGCTGAGGTATTGTCTGTTTGCTAAAGAGTAAGTTAAGAATCCTGCTTCCCAAACTTCCTGGGTGTTAAAATGCAATCTTATCTTTAAGGTGGAATCTTCCCTGCCTTTGACTATGTTGTTTACAGCTGGGTCTGCATGCTAAATTAGTTGCCCAGTTAGCAAAACCACCCCATCAGATCTGAAAGAGGAAAGACAGCACATGGGCCTTTTAGCATGCTAAAGTCAATCTTACACATGATTACAAATGATTAGCATAATAAAAACATGTGCTACTCTTCTTTATCTGGGGAACATTAACTGATCTTACTGAAGAATGACCCTAGAGCTTAATGTTTAAGACAGAGTTTTGGTAGGGGGTTTTCTTACATGTAGTTACATTGCTCTGACTGCAAATATCCTGCCTTGCTTTTTCCAGAGGCCCTCCCCCTACTCTGACTACACCCATGGTCCCTGTCTCATTATCAGAGTGAGAGTGCTTGCCCAGCATTTGAGATGGTTTCCAGTTGGACATTGCACGAGACCTTGTTCAGCTATTTTCAGCACGATATTTTCCTTATTCTTGCAAAAAATCTAGACTTTAACTTCTAGCTTATAGAAAATATTGAAGTTTTAGGACAATAAATGCCAGATTAAGAAAGCCATCAGACAATTCCAGAATGTGAGTAATCTTTCACAACAACTGAGCTACTTCAGTAGGTCAATGGCATACAAAAAGGGGAACTAGGGCGGCTCTTGATTATAAGAGGTTCAAGTGACATAACATCAAATATGCTTAATGTATCAGTAAAAAGCAAAACACTATATATTTCTTTCCCAGGAAAAGAAATCAGGCAGTTAGCTTTCTATTTGCTTTCGTCTCTTTTTCTTCCTGCTGATTTTCTGGATTAACCCATTACTTCATCCCCCATCCTTCCTGATCACCATGTCCTAAGACAGCTTATAGTATTTATGATACCAAGAGCAGAATGAAATAGATACTAGAAACTCAAAGATGAATAAAATCTCAAGATTTTAAAAAGGATTTATCTCTTCCCGTATTATAATGTTTCGTCTGTATCAATACAACTCTTTCCATTTGCCTTACAACTCACGTTTCATAACCAGCAATTAAAGCCAAGGAAACATGGAAAATACTTCCTGCTTCTGCTTTATGGCCTGATCAACAGCCGCTTCTGTATCTTGTTGATGTTGGGATTAACAGTTTAAGGTAGGTGGCACCGTCAGTTCTAGATGCACTCATAACACACACAGAATAAAAAAGGCAATCCAAAGTAATGTTGAGACCCTGCATTCCTTCAGTTCAAGTGCAGCCGGCACAATTTTAGTATCTTTTTTTTTTTAACCTACACATAGCTGCCTTTCTGTCCTTCCTTTGTCTTTCTGTCTTCCTTCTTCTCTATGAGGTAGTTTCTTCGTCTAGGTTGGTAGATAAACTACAGTTCGCTTTTGTTGAGTTTTTATCGTGTTTGAAAGAAAAAACTCAAGAAAACATGACGGGGGCAAGGCAGGCAGGGACTTAGTATCCTTCTTCCACTTAAGTTCTCTCTTTTCGGGGGAGAAGATTATTTTTTTCATTCACGGCAGATTCTTCTATGAAGATGCCCTATTTTTTTGATGAATAAATGCAAGTCAGTTATTCAAACTGACTATACAAAGAAGAATACCGACTATTCAAATACTGATTCTCCAAAAGACAAAACGGCAGCCTTGAGGAAAGGGCTGCTCCGCGGGAGATTCCGGGATTTGTAGTCCAGGAGATCGCCAAGGTCAAGAGACAATTACGCTCTTGAAAAGGCGCCTTTAATTAACGGCCCGCTGGAGAAAACAGGTATCTAACAGAGTTCTCCACTTTTGGAAGTATTTGGCTCCAGGTAGGCGGAGTTGCGTCATACGGTCCGAACTTGTAGACTGTGACTAAATACTATCCAAGCTGCCCTCGCTCCACCCCAGGAAGGCGACTAAGTAACCTAGGAATCCTGGGAAGTGTAGTCTGGGAACCACAATGCAGTGGGATAACTTCCGCTGCGGAGAATGAGGCTGAGATGCCGCTCTCGGCGGGAATTCTGGGAAGCGTAGTCCAAGTCTAGGAGGTCCCGTAAGTAGAGTCACTTCCGCTCCAGGCACGCGGGGCCGCGGCCTTCATTCCTCTCGGAAAGGTGAGCCCTCCCTTCGCGGGTCCTCTCTCCGCGGCCACACCGCCTGACCGCCGTGAAAGGGTGGGGTTTAGCTCCCTTTGAATGAACTTTACGGAGTGTGGGGCGGTTGGTGCATCCTCGGTTTAGGGCCAGGGCCGGGGTCCTGCGTCGCTGGGTTTGAGGCTCTCCTGGGTTCCGTACTTTCCCAGCCCTTTCCCTGACCACCGCCAGAGCTGCCACCTCCTAGCAGTACAGTATTCGGCGAGTATCTTAATGTCTCTGCCTCTGTTTCCTCTTCTTTAAGTTAGTATCACTATCTACCAGATTTATTTTGAGAGTTAAATGATAAGGTAGAAGTCAAAGACTCAGAGCCTGGCTTGTGGTAAAAAATAGGTCTCTTACGAGTACTTTTCAATTTCTGGGGAAGCGCTCAGTTCCCGGAAAGCCCCTGTGAACCCGGGATGAGATCAGAGGTCCTGCTCCAGTGTCCCAGGCCCTTCTCTGATCCCTGAAGGAAGCGGGTCTCTATCCAGATTCCTGATAATTTTTTTAACTTAAATTTGTGGAGAGGGTCACTCCTGGTTGCTGTCTGGGATGTCCACTGTAATTTATGTGGGAGTTCCGATGAAATTCTGATTTCTCTCAGCCTCCTTTCCTTCCGCAGCCTTGGCTTCTTGAAAAAGGCTGTTGGGAGGAGGGAATGACCCTCTGTCTGGTACCTGGGAGCAGAACCTCACCTAAATAGGACTTAGCATCCTTCTTCCACTTAGGTTCTCTTTTCTCGGGGGTGAAGATATTTTCTTCATTCATGGGCAGAATCTTCTATGAAGATGCCCTATTTTTTGTTGAATAAATGCAGGAAGGGATGGGGGAGTACTTGGGCATGAGTAAAAAGACGATGTTTAAATATTTAGTGCTAAATAATATTATAGGGGTTGTATATGAACTAACACATTTAATCCTCACAAAGCCCTCTGGGACCCTGAGGTACTGTTATTCTCATATTGAAGATGTGAAAACGGAGAGACAAAGAGCATAGTTGTTTTCCTAGATCACACAGCTAGTAAGAGGCTGAGCTGGGATTTGAATTTAGGTACAGTCTGTTGCTTTCGTTCTTAAATGTGTTTAGTATCAGGTTGAGAAGCCATGTTTTGGACTTTTGTAGAACATGAAAGCTTACATCAATGAGCTTTGAGTTTTTGATAAGATATTTTTAGTCATCGGCAATTTGGTTGTGTTTCATTTGAAGTGATATTTGTAGTTTATAGCCTGTATATTAGATATATACAGCATGTAAATTGTATGTATCACTGAATGTATATGGTTCATATTCTTATATATTGAAGAGAATTATGAAAATATACAAAATGCAAAAATATTTAATTACCCATAACCACAGGCTGTAGAGATAACAATATAGATATTGTAATGTTTTCCTGGTCCATAGATTTACTTTTGGATTTTTTACTTAAGTTTTACAAAATAAGTACCATAGATTTTATTTTCCCCTTAAGTTTTTGCTGTGGAAATTCAAAAATGTAGCCAAATGTAGCAGGAATAAAATAATTAACCCCAGTGGAACCTTCACCCAAACTTAACCCTTGTTAACATTTGGTGGTATCAACCCCCTCTCCAATTTTTTTGGTTTCAGTATTTTAAAGCAAATCCCTAATATTGAGTCAGTAAAATAGTGATTGATTGTCATAATTGCCAAAATTTGATTATCATATATTGTTTATATCCAAGACCAAGGTAGGGGTATTGTAGGTTTTCATTCTTTTCAGCTTGTCGAGTGGTACTTGAGAAAGCTAGGAGGCACAGAAGCATTGCACTTTGGACAGAGATGGTGATAAATTTTGTTTTCCCATATAGAGTCTGATTTACCTACGTTTTGTCGTTCTTTGTTCCTTATCTCTTTATATACTCTGGAAGTTCTTGCGTTGCTGTGACCTTATCATATTTTTCTCTCTATGCCCAGCATGCAGTATAAGGTTGGCAACAGTCTGTGGTTAGAGTAACTATTTAAATGACAGCTTGACATAAAGGGTTTGCAGTGTAGAATTCCTGAAATTGGGATTAGGTTGCAAAACGGGATAGAAATAATGCATGGGGGATATTCCTTAATCTCACTTAATATTTGTGAGCCATAGAATCCGCCAACTATTTCAGAGTACTGAAAAGTTGACAAGCAATTATTTTGATGATCTAAAACAGATTTCCTGAGAAACACTTGGTAGGAATGATAATAGCTAATATTTATGACTAGGAGGCAGTGTTTCCAATGGTTTATACATATTATTTCTCATAACAAACCTATTCTTACCTTTCTTTTACAGATGAGGAAAGTTTTTTTTTAACAGTTATATAGCAAAATTCACCCCTTTTTTCTTTTTGGGGTACAATTCTATTTTAGCACAGGTATAGATTTGTATAATTACCACCATTATCAGATGCAGAGCAATCCCATCACCCCAAAAACTCTCCTCCTGTTTCCCCTATGTGAACCCCTCACCACATCTATAAGTACTGTAACCCTATATAGTTTTGTCTTTTTTAGAATATCAGATAAATGAGCTCATACCATATATAACCTTTTGAGGCTAGGTTCTTTCACTCAGCATAACTTAGCCTTTGACATTCATCAAGTTGTATGCTTTAATACTTCATTTGTGTTTTATTTCTGGTTAATATTACATTTATGGACATGCCATGGTTTATCCATTCATCTGTTGAAGGCTATTTGTGTTGCTTCCAGTTCTTGGCAGTTATGAAAAAGCTGCTGTCCGTGTGTGTACAGGTTTTTGTGCTTCTTTTTCTAGGGTATATATGCAGGAATGGAATTTTTGGGTCATATGAAAAATGTATGTTTAACATTGTAAGAAACTGCCCAACTGCTCTCCCAGAGTAACTACCATTTTGCATTTCCACAAATGGTGTGTGAGAGTTCTGGTTGCTCCACATCCTTGTCAGCATTTAGTATTTTTTTTAATTTAGCCATTCTAATAAGTGTGTATTGGAATCTCATTGTAACTTTAATTTGACATTTTCCTAATTGACTAATGAGGTTCAGCAGGTAGATCTTTTTTTCAGCTTATTTGCTATCTTTAAACCTTCTCTGGTGAAGTGTTCATTTATATGTTTTGTCCTGTTTTAAATTGGGTAATTGGGCTGTGTCTTCCTAATTGTCGATCTTTTAGAGTTATTTATGTAGTCTGGATATATGTCCTTTGTTAGAGGTGTGATTTGCAAATACTTCTCCTTAGCCTGTTGCTTGTCTTTTCAGTGACTTTTGCAGAGCACAAGTCTTTAATTTTGATTTCTCTCATCAATATTTTGTACTTGGTGTTTTTCAAGGAACTAAATCATTTCATCTACCATACTGAATTTGTGAATGTAAAGAAAATTTCTTGTAACATTCCCTTTTCCCTTATTCTTCTTCTTGTTTGTTGAGCCTATAATGATATCCCTTCTTTCATTCTTGATTTTGGTAATTTGTGTCTTTTCTCTTTTGTTCCTCATCATTCTGGCTACAAGTTTAATTTCTCCCTATGGATTCAATTGCTTTTGTCCAGGGGTTGGCAAACCTCTTTTTAAAAGGCCCAGATTGTAAACATTTTCAGCTTTTACAGTCAAGCAAGAAAATCAAAGATTTTATTTAGTTATGTTTATAACAAGAGAGAAACCAAATATCCACAGAATTTTCATTGACAAATTCCAAAATATAATAGAGTACAATTTTTTGTAATACAGGATGTACTAATAAAAAGAATGGAAATCTTTTTGGAGGATAACATTTCACTTAGTTGACCTTCCAGATTGGTATTCCCTGTCATCAGAATGTACTGCAAATGTTCATCTGTTCATGCCATTTTGTAATGAGATTTTGTGTATTTTCTCTTTGAAAATGACTTTAAGCAAATAGGTACTACTAAATATTATCAGTCCACAGGCAATGATTTTAATTATGCATATTAATAAGTTGGAGGATGTGATAGGCTGTATAGTGGCTCCCCAAACATGTCCACATCCTACTTCTCAGTACCTGTGAATGTTACCTTCTTACATGGTAAAAAAGACCTTGCAGATGTGATTAAGTTATGACTCTTGAGCTGGGGAGATTATTCAGGTGGGCAGAGTATCATAGTATGGGTCCTTATAAGAGGAAGACAGGAGGCTCAAGGTTAGAAAGAGGCTCTAGGGTAATAGAAGCAAAGATTGGAGTGATGTAGCCATGAGCCAAGGAATGCTAGTAGCTTTAGAAGTTGGAAAAGGCAAGGGAATGGATTCGCCCACAGCAAGGACCAGCCCTGCTGACACCTTGACCTTAGCCCCGTAAAACTGATCTCACACTTCTGACTTCCATTACTAAAAAGGAATAAATTGTGCCATTTTAAGTCATCAAGTTTGTCATAATTTGTTGTAGCAGTAGAAGGAAACTAATACAGAATACATTTATAGAATTGTCTGTGATCTTTCTCTTGATATTTGCCTTTTAGTATGTCATTACACTGCAGATTAATTACTTACAGGGGAAGGTTAAAAGGAAGCCCCTCAATTATAATTAAATCAGTTTTGAACTGTAGAAGTTTCTCTGCACTTGTGTCAAGGTCTGAAAACATTGCTGGAATCGTGTCGTTTAAGCTCAGAAAATACAGACACTACACATTTGGTGGGAATGAAGATCTTGCTTCTTTTAACGTTGACAGCACTAACAGTGATAAAGTACTTTGGCATTACTTGTGATTTTAACAACATCAGTTGTCATTGAAACTTTCCTGCAGTATAAGTGCTGTTTTGCCTTCTATTTATAGGTTGAATTCATTAAGAAACGTCATCAAGTCTGCAGCTAAAGCTGATTTCCAAAGCCATTCAGTGTGGTTGAGGTCAGTTTTCTCATGCAGAACTATTCCAGTGTCAGTCCTGAAATTTAAAAAGAAAAAAAAAAATCACAGTAATACTTCACAGCTGCTCAGCCACTGATTTGCTGTGTGGTAAGACAAGTCAGAACATTCAGATTCTATTTCTGACAAGATTCTTGAAACTGCTGATGGTGAAGTCCATGAGAATGAATGAAGTTCATTGTTAGCAGTGCTGGTTCGATAGACATGATAGAGTAAATGTTTTCTGCAGAGTGCCTGCTGTGAATAACACAATGAATAACCACAGGCTTTAAACACATTTTTGTGAGCTTTATAAATTTGTAATCAGTTTTAACACATCCTAGCGGATTATACTTAAGGTTGTACTGAAGTAGTATCTTTTCAACTTTGAAAATATTTCGCCTGCATTTATTCCATGCAGACTATTCCTTGAGGCTAATTATTCAGTCACTTCAAACTTGGCGCTCATTCCTTGACCAGACAACTGCTGAGCAGCATCAGTAATATTAATTGTCAAGAGCCAAATAAAATTTATCAGAATAATTTCCCGTATGTTTTAATTGGCTGTAATGTTCCCATAGTCTTCAATACTTCAAGCAATTACTCTTATACCCAAAATCTAATGATCTTACACAAATTCATTTTCTCTGGACACATTTCTTTGGCTGCCATAGTCAGCCGTGAGTTAATTAACTCATCATTGTAAATTGCTTTCTTTGCTTGGGTCAGAAACGGAAGACTTTTAAATATTTGTATATCTAAAACTTGCTTGGGATAATGTCCAATGAGACATTTTGTTTTAAATTTTCTCATTTTCCTGGCCACTGCTTTACTGTTAATTGAGGGTATTTGTGATGAGTGCTTGGTCTGATAATGTTGGCATATATTGTATTCTTTTAGCATAACCACGTTGTTACTGCATAAGTGAAATGCTTTGCCACTGAATTCAGTAACAAAACATTTCACTTCCAATGTGCCTTAAGAAAGTGTGACATTTAAGTCTGTTTTTCCCTTTTTGTTTTGACATGATGAGTAAGTACTGGTAATCCAAAAATTAAAATATTGTGGTACAGCAGTACATGTGGTACTTGAAGCTCCGTTGAGTTAGAAGTGGGTCACTGTGATGCCTACTGTGCCCAGCAGCAGTACAGAGAAATGAGAGGGGCACATACAGTCTCTGTTGCAGCTACAGAAACCTGCTGCTGGAGTATAAAAGCAACCATAAGCAGTACTTGAATAAATCAGCATGGATATATTCCAATAATACCTTCTGGACACTGCAATGTGGATTTCATGTAATTTTCACATGTCATAAAATAATACTCTTAAAATTTTTTTCACCCCAACCATTTAAAAAATCAATGTTAGTCCATTACTAAGAATGGTAAAAACTATTGTTAGTTCGAAACCCAAACAAAAAAACTGGGCCTGAATAGTGGCCATATGTTGCCAGTTTCTGATTTTGTCTAGTGTTTTTGTGTTTTCAGTCACATTGGTTTATGTTTTGTTTATTTTGGATTTATTTATTTCTGTCTTATTTCCTTTTCTCCATTTGCTTTAGGTTTAATTTATTTGCCCTTTCTTTCCTAATTCTTAGCTTAGATAATTGATTTAAGACTCTTCTTTTCTGGCACATGTATCTTTGGATGCATTTCTCTGTAATACCTGCTGTAGCTGCATCTCCTACATTTTGATTCATTGTCTCTTCATTTTGATTCCATTCAAAATATGCTGTGGTTTCTTTTGTGACCTTGTCCATTGGTAGCTTGGAAGATGCTGGTTAACTTCCAAATGTTTGGAGATGGTCTAGGTATCTTTTTGCTGTTCATTTCTAGTTTGATTCTATCACAGTTAGAGAAAAGGCTTTATGGGGTTTTAAATTCCTACAGTATTAATGTTTGTGTTATGAAAAATGCAGTATCTGAAATAAAATACTCATTTGATAGGCTAAGTAGCAAACTGGAGATGACAAAAGAAAGAATGAATCTGACATAGATGGATATGAATATTTCAGTGTGAGCAGCAGAGAGAAAAAATGGGACATTGAAAATACAAACAGAGTCTTAGGGACACGTGGAACAATTATCAAAAGTCTAATATTCATGTCATTAGAATCTCAGGAGAGAGGAGAGGAATATTTGAGTGGAAGTACTGGCTGAAAACTCCCCAAATTTGGTGAGATGCATACATTGACTTATTTGAGAAGCTCACTGAATACAAAATACAACAAACTGAAAGAAAATGACTTCTGGATATGTCATAATCAGAGTTCTGAAAACTAGATAAGTTTTTTAATACACCTAGAGAAAATGACTAATTATATGTGTACAGCAATGATTCAATTATCTACAGATTCTGGAGTAACAGAAAACCTCCCTAGGGTGGTGCTAAAAGGCGCTGCCTTATTCACAGCCCATGATTAGCCCTTTTTGAGTTTTTTCTCTTCCACAAGTGATCTTGAAGTTGCTTGAGAACAGTAAATAAGGTAAATAACCTTGGAGAAGAATCCTAGAAATTAAACTCCTGGTCTCCAAGTCTTCCCAAGGGTCAAGCACTGAGCCAGCACTTTACACAGATAGGAGAAATACAGTAATATCACAGCCTTCTTTAAGTCTTTCATTAAATCCATGTAGGAGGAGGGATGTACTATCTGAGCCTCCTTCAGGAAGAATATCCACCAGCAATTGAACTTTTCAGAAGTGTGATCTCAATTTGTAAAAAAAACTTTATTACGAGAGCAACAAATTATTAAGAAGCCATCATCTTTGCCTCCCAGATGTCTTATAAGACATATTTGCAATGAGTTTTATGATGTGGAATAGATTCTGCTTTTCTGTATCAAGATAGAAAACAGTGATATAGTTACAGCCGTTTTCTGCCATTCACACATAATCCTAAAAGCAATCTTATGTTGGTTCTATAATCTTCATGTCCAAGGTTGCAGAAATTAGGCATAGAGAGGTTAATTAATTAGTCATGGCTAAATATATATGTTGCAGTGCCAGTATTTCACAGATATATGGCAAATATATAGCAAGGCCAGGTTTTGAAAACAAATGTTGTCCCAGAGTCCACTTTAAACCAGTACATTGCACTGCCTCACCTTTCCCATATTTGCCAGGATCAGAATAAGGACTTGGGGCAGAGAGGTGCGTGTGGATGACCAGGAAGAGCTGTGCAGGCTGTCGCATGCATGAGGAGGGCAGCCTGCCAGGATAGCCTAGTGGTAGCTGGAGTCCAGCCCATGCTCTGCCTGCTGAGGGCTGTGTGACAGCATATGCCTGGGGGAAGGGACACCTTCTTCTAATTTGCACAGTTATATTTCCTTTTCTTACATGGTTTCTTTCTTAATTACCTGTTCTGCCTTCTCAGGTCTCTGGCTTTTCCTAGGAAAAGGAGGAGAAAATGATCGAGTTCCGGGTGAGTTGGATTTTTATTTCTGTCACTTAATGTGTTATTTCATTTCTCAGTAGGTGGATATATTTTTTTCTTTTCTTGCCAAGAGTAAACAATCACAGGATATTTAATACCATTTATGTGCTATGTTCTTTTGTTTCTTAAGAACTAATTTCCTTTCAGTTTTTATTTATTTTATTTCACAAATAATAGTGTAAAGAGAACAACATTTTTAAAAATGAAAAAACCCACATTATTCCTTTGCTTCCAAATCACCTGTTTTTTCCATGGTCATTTTTTAAATGCATTCAAAAGCATACTTGCAAAAAGAGATACAATTTTGAATTTTTCCACATATTATAGCACTTAATTTTTGTCATCTAATCCTATTTCAGTGAACTATTTTACCTCCCCCCTTTTCACTATTCATTGAATAGCTTTTAAGTTCTTGAGATTCTTGCAGTTTTACACAGCAGTGTCAGTTTTCCTACATGTAATTTTTACTCAAAAAGCAATTCTGAGAGAATTCAAGTATAATTTGTCCTTACGTTCTAGGGACTCAAAACTAAAAAAAAAAAAAAAATGTTTTCCTAAGTGGAGCTTCAGGCACCTTCATAAAAAGAACACCTAAAATGAGGTTTTATCTAACTGGATCATACTGAAGTTGAACTCAAGAAAAAAATAGTGTTAGATGTTTTCATATACAAAGAGCCAAATTCTTCCAAGGACATGAGTCTTTCTTTGTGTGTGTGTATGTTTGTGTACCTTTGTGTGTTTCACCTTTTGTTTATTAATTTATTTTACTAGAGCAATATAGCACTTCATTTAAAAGTTTTAGTCACACTTTTGGACATGCAGGCACTTTTCACATGGGACGTTATTCACTGCTCTGAGGGGGACTTAGAATCATCTGCGCTGTTAACATGAAGATCAGAGGTTCGTTTCAACTCGAGTTCTACTCAAGTTCCTACAGAAGACAAATGTTGGCCCAGCTCCAAAACCTGTCCCTTCTGGATTAAGAATATTAGGCATATCATTTGAGTGGAAAAGAAAAGAGAGGCTAAAAATGACTCCCAAACCAAACCGGGGTTCTCATGCAGAGACCAAGACCTCGCGGTGTGGTGTTTGGAACTCCAGCCAGAGCAAATGCAGTGTTGATCTTGATGTAATGAATCTAAAATTCCCTACAGCAAAAAGTTACAAGACAAATAGCAAAGTAGACTGAAAAATATTTATAACAAATATTTACATGGAAGGAAAGGCCTCACTGTCCCCAAAATGAATATTAATACCAAACAAGAGATAATTGGCACATATATGAAAAGAGTGATCTTTGTTATTAATCAGCTTTGTGAAAATTTTTCTTAATAATTGGTTTTTACTTTGCAAGTTAACTTCTGAGATTATCAAAGATTTTTAAAAAGTATTCATGTCCAGTGTTGGCTAGTGTATGAAGGTTTAGGGATTTATACTTTCTTGAAAGAATAAGAAAATCTTTTTGGAGGAAACCCCTGTCATTCTGATTTCAAAACTCCAAAGGCTGTTACTTTTCGACATCACCACTTCTACTTTTTGGAATTTATTTTAAGGAAATGAGCAACAGAGTTCCAGGGACTAAGGTCTTTGTGAAAGGGTTTCTTTTTTTGCAACATTGTTTAGAGTAGATAATTTAAAACTAAGTGTGCATTGTTTCAATCAGTTTCTTGTACTATAGATCATTAATTCCTTGAATTACTCTCCAGCCCTGGAATAAGATGACAGAGGTGACGATGATAATAGCTAACATTTATTGGGTGCTTACTGTGTACCCAGTGCTGTTCCTATATGCCTTACCTGTAGTCACTCGTTTATTTTATCACCAGTACCCAGTGGTCTGGACATAAACATGCAGAGGTGGAGAACATGACCAACTTGTCCAAGGTCACACAGCTAGCGCGGGGCAGAGCATTCCAGTGTGACCATGGGCAGTCAGGCCCCGGAGCCCATACCAAAACGCTATAAACGCTGCGCACTCTAATTGGAGCACCAAGGATAAACAGTCAGGGTGATTGACAGCCCGTGAGTTGGGCAAATTAAAAGAGGGAAAACATACTCCATCACACACTGTTGGAACAAAGGATTTTGGGGGACAAATGGCATTATTAATAAAATACAAAATATCTGTAGCTCATGATGCAGCAGAGTTCCAGGGGCCCGTCTGGACGAGTGCTAACAAAGGGCGGTAATTTTAAGTACAAGGATTTCTTTTCTTACAGCTCTTTTGGTGATGGAATTAGCGGTGTGGAAAGCAAACAGAAGACAGCTACTAAATTTGCCTCGGTCCCTCAGAATCCAGAACAGCTGACCATCCTTGACACTTTCTCAGTGCTGTCCATCTTCTGTAAAAATAGTTTGTGTGTGTTTGGAGTTTAGGAGCCAGTGATGTTCAAGGACGTGGCTGTGGTCTTCACCAAGGAGGAGCTCGGGCTGCTGGACCCCACCCAGAGGCAGCTGTACCGAGACGTGATGCTGGAGAACTTCAGGAACCTGCTGTCAGTGGGTGAGGACAGGCGCCTTCCTGACTCAGTGTCAGCCTCCTGGGCATCTCTGTGAGCTCAGGTCTTTGAAGCTCTGGGACTCTTGAGATCATACTCTGAGTTTGGACACATAAGAGTCCTAATAATCCCTGTGCCACACAGACAAAATGTTTCTGATGTTTTTGTCTAGGCAAAAATCTGCCCTTTGAACTAAGACTGGACATATTGTAGCCCTGTCCCATTGGTGTGTCATGAAACCAGTTGAGTGCGTTGCCTCAGCGTTTTCATTTTGCACAGTTCCAGGAGCTTTGTTTATTAACTTGATCTTTTGGAGGTATTTTGTTTTTTGCTTTAACAGTGTATTTGTAAATAACTTCAAACTTAGAGAAAATTTGCAAAAATAAAAGAACAGGAGTACCCATATAGCTTTTACCTAAATTCACTTATGGTAACAGTTTACCCCATTTATTTTATCATGTATGTGTATGTTCTTTCTCTCTCCATGTATATTTGTGTGTGCGTGTGTGTGTGTGTGTATATATGTATATGAAGATGTATGTATATTCATAATATTTTTTCTGAACCATTTGAGGGTAATTTACATACACCATGGTCCTTTATCTCTAAATACTTAAATGTATATGCAGAGTTCAGGCGTCCCCAAGACCGTCCTCACTCTGACACCAGTTGTGAGCTTGATGGTCCCCAAGATGAACCTCAGCCTCAATACTATGCTAGGACTCTCAGAACTCACTAGAGCTGTTACACTTGTGGTTACACTTTATTACATGGAAAGGAAACAGATTAAAATCATCTAACAGAGGAGGCACCTGGGAGAGATTCCAGGGGAGGGAGTTTTCAGCACAGACTTCCAGTTTCTTCTCCCAGTGAGGTCATAAACAGCACTAACTCTTCCCAGCGGTGATGGACTGTACACACAGCGTACTGCCAACCAGAGGCTCACAGAGGCCTTGGTGTCCAGAGTTCTTATTGCACCTTGGTCTCGTACATGTGGATGGGCATCTGTGTGGCCGACCCTAGTTTTCAGCCTCTCTGGAAATCAAGCTAATAGCACATGGCCAAAGGCCCCATCATAAATCACATTATTAAACTACCTGGTGTAGCTCAAGACCTCATGTATAAAAGGCACTCTTACCAGGAAGGACATTCCAAGAGATGAGGGCAAGGGCCAGACCTCTCAGTGGGCAAGGTCAGTTCTTCGCTGAACAGGGTATTTTGGAGAAATAGGAATATTCTGTTACATATCCCCACTGAAGATAAGATAACTTTGATCCGCCTTTCATTTATGTTCTGATTTATTGATAAAACTAATTATATTCCTAGAGGCATACTTGTCTTCTTCCAGAGCAAGATGTAGGCTGGAGTCTAGTCAAGCTGTCATGTCTTTTTTTTTTTTTTTTTTTTTTCATTTTCTTTCCAGGCCAGCTTTTTTTTTCTTTATTAATATACAATTACATGAGCAATATTATGGTTACTAGACTGCCCCTAATATCAAGTCCCCACCACATACCCCATTGCAGTCACTGACCATCAGCAGAGTAGGATGTTATAGAATCACCACTTGTCTTCTCTGTGTTATACTGCCTTCCCCCTATCCCTCCACCCTAACCCCAACCCCGCTACATTATGTATGCTAATTGTAATATCCCTTTTTCCCCCTTATCCCTCCCTTCCCATCCCTCTTCCCCAGCCCCTTTCCCTTTGGCAACTGTTAGTCCATTCTTGGGTTCTGTGAGTCTGCTCCTGTTTTGTTCCTTCAGTTTTTTCTTTGTTCTTATACTCCACAGATGAGTGAAATCATTTGATACTTGTCTTTCTATGCCTGGCTTATTTCACTGAGCATAATATCCTCCAGCTCCATCCATGTTGTTGCAAATGGAAGGATTTGTTTTCTTCTTATGGCTGAATAATATTCCATTGTGTATATGTACCACACCTTCTTTATCCATTCATCTACTGATGGACACTTAGGTTGCTTCCATTTCTTGGCTATTGTGAATAGTGCTGCAATAAACATAGGGGTGCATCTGTCTTTTTCAAACCGGGCTGTTGCATTTTTAGGGTAAATTCCTAGGAGTGGAATTCCTGGGTCAAATGGTATTTCTATTTGGAGATTTTTGAGGAACCCCCATACTGCCTTCCACAATGATTGTACTAATTTACATTCCCACCAGCAGTGTAGGAGGGTTCCCCTTTTCCACATCCTTGCCAACATTTGTTTGTCTTTTGGATGGCGGCCATCCTAACTGTTGTGAGGTGATATCTCATTGTGGTTTTAATTCGCATTTCTCTGATGACTAGTGATTTGGGGCATCTCTTCATGTGCCTGTTGGCCATCTGAATTTCTTTGGAGAAGTGTCTGTTCAGCTCCTCTGCCCATTTTTTAATTGGATTATTTGCTTTTTGTTTGTTGAGGTGCATGAGCTCTTTATATAATTTGGATGTCAACCCCTTATCAGATATGTCATATATGAATATATTTTCCATACCATAGGATATCTTTTTGTTCTACTGATGGTGTCCTTTTATGTACAGAAGCTTTTTAGTTTGATACAGTCCCACTTGTTCATTTTTGCTTTTGTTTCCCTTTCCTGGGGAGATATGTTCATGAAGAAGTTGCTCATGTTTATGTCCAAGAGATTTTTGCCTATGTTTCTATGAGTTTTATGGTTTTGTGACTTACATTCAGGTCTTTGATTCATTTTAGTTTACTTTTGTGTATGGGCTTAGACAATAATCCAATTTCATTCTCTTACATGTAGCTATCCAGTTTTGCCAACACCAGCTGTTGAAGAGGCTGTCATTTCCCCATTGTATAACCATGGATCCTTTATCGTATAATAATTGACCATGTGTGCTTGGGTTTATATCTGGGCTCTCTATTCTGTTTCATTGGTCTATGGGTCTGTTCTTTTGCCAGTACCAAATTGTCTTGAATACTGTGGCTTTGCAGTAGAGCTTGAAGTCAGGGAGTGTAATTTATTCTTCCTTCTCAGGATTGCTTTGGCTGTTTGGGGTCTTTTGTGGTTCCATATGAATTTTAGAACTATTTGCTCTAGTTATTGAAGAATGCTGTAGGTATTTTGATAGGGATTGCATTGAATCTGTAGATTGCTTTAGGCAGGATGACCATTTTGACAATATTAATTCTTCCTATTCATGAGCACATGATGTGTTTCCATTTATTGGTATCTTCTTTAATTTCTCTCATGAGTGTCTTGTAGTTTTCAGAGTACAAGTTTTTCACTTCCTTGGTTAGGTTTATTCCTAGGTATTTTATTCTTTTGGATGCAGTTGTGAATGGAATTCTTTCCTGATTTCATTTCTTTGTGTCTTTTATGACAGTGACATTTTGAAGAATATTGTTACTCTCTGCGCCCATTTTTGATATAACATTCCTCCCATTTCCTCGTAATTAGATTCAGATGATACATTTTGGCTGGAACTCTGTGTTGGTCGGGATTTTGAGGACATCGCATCTCGAGGTGCACCATGCGTCCCTCATTCTGACCACCAATCACAATGTCCAGTTTTTCCACTATACAATTACTGCTTCATTTTCTCTTGCAGTTATAGGGCAACACTTTTTAAGACCACACAGACATTTCCCTTTAGATTTAGCATTCAATGATGATTTTTGCCTTATCCAGTCTTTACCATGATGGTTACAAAATGATGGTTTTCTGACTCAGTACTTTCTTTACACTGAGCAGTCAGCACTTGTCACTCTATAGTAAGCAAGAGCCCCTCCCCCACTTAACCATTTATTTTTTATTCATAGGGATTTGTGAATTGTCAGTGTTTTATAATTTAACAGTATAATTATTTTGATGCTAAAGTTGTCCCAAATTTGGCCCCTATAATCTGACTCCTGCGCCCTTGTGATATGCCCCCACCATTTTTTGCAGCGCTCTCTTACCCTGTAGCATTGTACGCTGTTGTGTGTTCATCCTTTACTTTGCCCCAGTTCTGGAAACATCCTTTTCTTTTATTGAGGAATGGTACTTAACACCAAGGTCCGGGTGCTGAGTGTCATCATTGCTACTGTGGTGTCTTTGTGTCTTGGTCTCAGGGACAGAGCTAGGAGGTAGGTAGGGGTGTGTGCCTGTGTACACGTATATTCTTATATATATATGTGTGTATACACATATAACTATATATACATATGAATAGATGTACAGTTTCACTAAAAATAAGAGATGTTAATTAAAATAACTCTAAAATACTATTTCTCACCCATGAGATTAGCAAAAATTAAAGACAAAACATTGTCCTTTTCTTTGGGGCAAGGCTGTGGGGACTAAAGCACCTTCATGCACTGAAAGTAGGAATGTAAAATGATAAAACCCCTGAGGAGAGCAATTTGACAAGCAAAACTATAGATTTACCCTTTCCCAGCAATTTACTTCTAAGCATTTTCCCTAAACATAGCAAAGTGCAAAGGAGCATTAATTGTATACTAGACTATGTGTAAGAAAGAAGGGGAAATAAGGAAATATAAGTATATCTGCTTATTTTTATAAGAAGGAGCACAAGAAGGATCAGTGAGAAAGCATGAAGTTAGTTGCTTAAAGTAGTTAGGAGGTAATAGTGTGCAAGGGACGTGTGAGAGTCACACTCATCTGAGTATACCTTCTTTGTCAAATTTGGACTTTTGAAAACATGTTAGTTCAAATCACATTATAAAAATTAAATACGAGTGCGAAGGAATAGTAATCTAAAACTGAAAGAATAATGAAACAAATGAATTCAGTTGTATTTGAAATTAATACCATAACCACATGAAGAGAGAAAACAATTCTTGGAAGTAGTTAAGAAATACAATATGTAACTATAAACCCATAGTTTCAGGTACAGTGGGAGGGGGATCAGAATGAATTGCGAGACTAAACACTTTTTAGTGGGTTTGTTCATTGCAGTGATGTGGAAGAAGCAATTCTAAAACTATTATAGATGTATTGTAGGTGCCAGGGCCATTTAGTGGAGAAATTACAGTCTTTTCAACAGATGATGCTGAAACATTTGGACTTCCATATGCATGTCTCACACTTCACAAAAAAATGAATTCAAATGGATGAGACCTAATGTAAAATGTAAAATGTCGAAGTATGAAACTTCTAGAAGGAAACAGGAGAAAATCTCCAGGATGTTGGCTTATGCAGAGTTCTTAGATGTAACACCAAAAGCGTGATTCAGAAAAGAAAAAAAATAAGTTGGACTTGGTCAAAATTTAAAACCTTTGCTCTCCTTTTATAGGGAATCAGCCCTTCAAACCAGAACTTATATTCCAGTTGGAGAGAGAAGAAAAGCTTTTAATGCTGGAGGCAGAAGCCCAGAGAGATGAGTGTTCAGGTGAGAACTGTCCAGCAGTGATCCAGTGACCAGAAAGCCCCTCCTAGGACATGAGTCAGAACATGACAGGCCCTAAGGTGTTATCCCCTTAACCCCCTTCAACTTTTCCCATATTCACTTACTGTTGTTTATTTGTGCTCATTCTATTCTGACCTCACTGTCCCATTGCTGCCCAGTAGACCCGTCAAATTACGCTTCTGCTTCAGGTTGCTCGGCTGACTTGCTTTTCCCCTTCCCATGACTGAGTGAATTGGTTAGTAGGTACATGGCCTTCACTATCTTCAGTCCTCAAGACAGCAAATAATAATAGAATAAATTGGTGTGATTGAAGAATACTCCAGAATGTTGCTTGATGAATGCCTGTCCTTATTCTAACTGTTTAGGGGTCCTTCCTTGAGTATTCATAGATAGCCATTACTCTTAAAATATTAAGGATAGCCAGTCAGCTAAAATAAGTATCAAAAATGATCAGTTCCAACATTATAACTGACCCTTCCCATGCAGCAGTTTCAACTAAGACACTCTTGCATTAACTTCCTCATTCAGTGTCCAGCTCTGTATCTTCCCATTTTGTCCTCTGTTTTCACTCTCCCATCCTCTAACGGCTAAACTTTCCCTTGATCTAGCTATAGTTTTTTTTTTTAATTCTATTCAGTTTATTTAAACTAAAAAAACAAAAAACCAGTTCACCTGTTTCTCCCACTCCACGTCCCCACTTCTTACCCATACCAATCTGTTCACTGTATCTGGGAACTTGTTTTTTTTGTTAGTTTTAGATTCCATATATAAGAGAGATCATATGGTATTTGTCTTTCTGTCAGACTTACTTCACTTAGCATAATGGCCTTAAGGCCAATCCATGTTTTCGTAAATAACAAGATTTCATTCTTTTTTTATGACTGAATCATATTCCACTATATTACACACCACAATTTCTTATCCATTCCCCCATTGATGGACATTTAGGTTGTTTTCATATCGTGGCTATTATAAATAATGCTGCAATGAACATGGGGGTGCATATATCATTTTGAATTAGTCTTTTCACTTCCTTTGGATAAATACCTCGAGATGGAATTGCTGGATCATATAGTAGTTCTCTTTTTAATATATTGAGAAGCCTCCATGCTCTTTTCCATAGTGGGTGCACCAGTTTACATATCTAGTGTGTAATGGTTCCCTTCTCTCCACATCTGCACCAACACTTGTTATTTCTTGTCTTTAGCCATTGTAACAGGTGTGAGGTGATACCTCATTGTGGTTTTGGTTTGCATTTCCCTGATACTTTATGGTATCGAGCATTTTGTCATGTACCCGTTGGCCATCTGTTATGTGTTTGGAAAAATGTCAACTGACATCATCTACCCTTTTTTTTTTTTGCTATTGAGTTGTATGAGTTCTTTATATATTTGGGATATTAGCCCCTTATCAAATACATGATTTACAATTATTTTCTCCCATTCAGTAGGTTGCCTTTTATTCTGTTGATAGTTTCCTTTGCTGTGCAGAAGCTTTTTAGTTTGATGTAGTCCCATTTATTTATTTTTGCTTTTGGTGTCTCAGATTAAAAAAATCATCACCAAAACCTATGCCAAGGAGCTTATTGCTTATGTTTACTTACAAGAGTTTTATGGCTTCAGGTCTTGTTTAACTCTTTAATTTATTTTGAGTTAGTTTTTCTTTCATGGAATTGCCTGGTTAATTCTTTATCAGAGGTACAGAGTCAGCCAACTATTAGAGTCACCACCAGCTGCTACTGACATGAGGTGTCATGGTCCCCAGTGGCTCTGAAAGATGATCCCTCACCAGCACTACACCTTAACACTGTTGGTTGCTACTGATACGACCTGAAACCACCAACAGGGACGGAAAGAGAAGCGTCTGGTCTGTAGGGCCAGGCAGGTGTCATTGCTCTACAAACCAAGGGCTTCTGGGCTTTTCCTTTTTTCCCATTGTTTCTGTTTTTCATTTCCAGTGTCATCTCTAATTATAACAAAATCATCTGCTTTATTCATCAGGAGATCCTTTTAGTAATGTCCATCTTCCAGGTAATTTTGGCAATTTTTATTTTCTCCATGAAAAGAGAGTAGAAAGCAGCCTCAGTGAGTACAATACTTGGCAAGATGCCACACCAAATCCACAGAGAGGGAGTGCGCCCTCTCATCAGGGAAATGTTTTCATGTTTGTTAGCAAATCGTTGTGGCCCATGTTTTCTTCTTTCTGAAGAGGTGCTAAGCATATCTCAGTCCTTCCCAGTTTATACTCCTCTGTTCTGTCCCAGGCTCTTAGAAAGTCTGGGGCCAGAAAGACTCCAAAGCAGGTGGCAAGGTCATGACCTGAGACTTCAGCTCCACCAGGAGGAGTGTTGTGAGATTCTTACACCTCTCAGCTACTAGAGAGAACTACTTCCACACCTGGGTTATCAACCTGGGTTGTCTGAGTTGATACTGAGTGTTTTCTGGTAGAGGAGACGAGAAAGAGAAAATATAAACTCATCATCAGTAGGAGCACCTTGGGCACGAGTCTGCAGGCACCTGTGGGCGTGAGCACGTACACAGACACACACACACACCAGAGTGGCACGGCTCATCTGATGATGACTGGCCTGGTGTCCTGAGGGACCCTGCCTGGTACCACCATTTGGGCACCTTTAGGAAACCCAGAAGAGGAATTTTCCCTTCAATTAAGACCAGTATTTCCAGAACATGTATTAAGCTCTTTCAGTATTGAAGCTTCCCCTGCTTCATAGCACTAACCCACTTTTTTAGAAATGCCGCAAGTCTACTGGTAGGCCAGTTTTCTCTAGCATTATCTTTAAATAATCTCTCACAGATATTTTCTTGTACTCTGATCTCCTTCTCTGTCCCAAGTTGAATGTCTCTCCCCACAGTGAAAAAAAGGAACAGCTGAGAAGTAGGTATTTTTCTGAGACAGTCCACAAAAATTCCTCATCTTGAATTCTGCTTCAGGGTATAATTATCTGGCACTGAACAAAGAAACTTCCCATTCCTATCAGGAGGTCTCAGATAGCTGTTCTCAGCTGTTTCCTTTGATAACTTTAATTTCATTATGGCTTAGTTAGAATATCAAACATCACTGGGTTAATAATTGCTAAAATTATAACTTAACTTTAACATATGTTAACTGGACCTTATGTTTTAGTGCAACCTTTCATAAGTGTTTTCTGGTGTCTCACATGTGCCAGTCAGATGTTGATCTAGCATTACAGTCCCTTGCCAAAATCTCCTTGTTAATAGAAAACTTACTACATTTGCTTTAACTAACTTCAGACATAAAGAAGATAAGGATATATGCCATGTTGTTAATATGAGAAATATTTTTAAAATTATGCATATGTTTAATCACTTTATTAATTTTTAGGTAGCTTTTTTTGATCATTAGTAGTGGTTCTGATATCTGATCTCAGGCTGTGATAGATGGCCAGCTTTATGCAATAAGGGGCATCTTTGTTTTCTGCATTTTACTAATCCTCTGCCCCTACTCCACATAGCCTGTTCTTGTTTTCATATGTTATATGTTTCTCCCTGTGGACTAACTTAAAACCATGATTCCAAAATGACAATTTTGTGGCACAGAGTTTTATGTCAGAACTATTGTTAATGTAGATGATTAGGAAGATAGAATATTTACTTCTCAAGCTCAAATGGAACATTCACTAAGATAGACCACATTCTGGGCCATAAGACATACTTTATCAAATTTTTTTTTATTAAGATATTATTCATATACACTCTTATGAAGGTTTCACATGAAAAAACAATGTGGTTACTATTTATCCATATTATCAAGTCCCCACCCACACCCCATTGCAGTCACTGTCCTTCAGTGTAGTAAGATGCCACAGATTCACTATTTGCCTTCTCTGTGCTACACTGTGACTCCCCCACACCATGTGTACTAAACATAATACCCCTCAATCCCCTTCTCCCTCCCTCCCCACCCCCCTTCCCACACCCCTCCTCTTTGGTAACTGCTAGTCCCATCTTGGAGTTTGTGAGTTTGCTGCTGTTTTGTTCCTTCAGTTTTGCTTCGTTCATACCTTAACAAATTTAAAATAAAAATCATGTATCTGTTCTCTGACCATAATGGAATTAAAGTGGGAATCAGTAAATTAAGTAACTGCAAAATCCCAAAATATGTGGAGCTTCAACGACACATTTCTAAATAACATGAGTCAAAGAAGAATCTCAAGAGAAATTTAAAAATATTTCAAACTAAATGAAAATGAAAACACAACATCAAAATTTGTGGGATGCAGCAAAGAGGGAAATTTATAGTATTGATGACATACATTAGAAGAGAAGAAAGATCTTAAGTCAGTTATCTAAGCTTCCATCTTAAAAGAAGAGCAAATTAAATCCAAAGCAAGTGAAGAAAAGGAGTAATAAGAATTAGAATAGAAATCAGTAATTTCACTGAAATTTCCAATTTGGAAAATAGGAAACCAATGGAGAAAATACATGAAAGCAAAAGCTGGTTCTTTGAAAAGATGAATAAAATAGATAAGCTTCTAGCCAGGCTAATTAAGAAAAAAAGAGAGAGGACACTAATTACAGATATCAGAAATGAAAGGGGACAGCACCATAGATGTGATGGGCATTAAAAGGATAATAAAGAACAAGTTCCTTGCTCACAGATTTGATGACCTAGGTGAAATGGACCAACTCCATGAAAGACACACTTTACCAAAACTCATACAATAAGAAGTAGACAATCTCAATAAGCCCACATCTTTTGAAGAAACTTAATCAATAAATAATAACCTTCCAATACAAAAGATAGTTCATTCAGTTGTAAGGAAAAGAAGTGGAGACAGACAGGAAATCCTCTAACAGTTAAATTACTCTCTTAAAGAGAGCTAAGCCTCAAGTGTGGTTAAGAGAATAGCTGGCTCAGCAGTTTAAGTATTAGTCTGCAATTGAAACATTATTGTTACTGTAATTCTACTGCCCACAGAGTGCCTTAGTTTCTCTTACTGTCTAAAAACAGTAAAAATGCAGGGTAATGTCAACCTGGGTTGTCTGAGTTGACACTGAGTAGCTTCTGATAGACAAGAGAAAGAGAAAATATAAACTGAGATTTCTTTCTCTTAATTTATTATGGCCAGCAAATTTAAAGGAATTATTTGATATTTATAATACATATGACATCCTTATTACTGAATTGATTGATAGAGAATTCTGGAGTGATTGACTTTCTCAAACTCTAATGCAGGATTATGCATTAGAAGATGAAATAATTCTCAGATTTCTAACTTCCAGTGAAGTGCTTTTGTGCTCTTTTGCAGTGCATATCCTCTCGTCAAGTTCATTTATAAATTTGGGTTAACACAATTTCTCAGGTATAAGCTATTTGCTTTATCTGACAAGTCTCCCATATATGTCCCTTCATTTCACCTTTAAGTGATAAAATATTAATGTAATAAAAGAAAGCGTTGATTCTGAGAAGCCAGAGACGTCAGTAAGCATTTATTTTAAAGCACTAGTATGTGTACTTATGGATATGCCATAAAATGTTAACCTGCAGTCAGCATGCTGCCCTAGAGCTTCATGCCCTACAGTCAACAGTGTGGCACTTTGTTCTCCTTTTTTTAAGTTGAGGATGAGGTGGGGCCACAGGTATGATTTTGTATAAGAAGAAACATGCCATTTAAAAGATTACTTCAAAAATTAAAGATTCAGTCATAAGAGATTCCTCTGCCCTTTGCTTTTCACTTCGGCAGTTGATTCCCTGTGTGTAGTAAGTCCTACCTCTCATACAGCCTTTCAACTTTGCAGCAAAGTTGCCACCATCAGTTCCTTTCCCATGAAAAATAAGCTTACATATACATGCCCTTTTAGTTCTATAAGTATAGATGACTCAAACTGATTTATTCATGATATGCTAATTGAGCAACTGTTTGCTGGGAGCATTGTAGGCAGTGAGGGCAGTGCAGTGCACCAAACAAAGGGCTTGTCCTTGTGGATCATATATTCCAGTGTGGAGGGACAGACATGATTAGGTGAGGAGTGATGATTATGTTTGAGGACAGTATTCAGGTTAACAAAAAAAACACCCTCCTTCACTTTTTTCTTTTCTGTGTACTATAGAGGATTAGCATACTGCCAGGTGTTAGAAGAGTACATGTTATTTTTTCAAGCCTGTTGAACCAGTTATCCTCAGGGAGGGAATTTCTTAACCAGGATATGAAAGTCTGCCATCTGCTTATAATCTGAGCTATAATAACAAAGTGACAGACATTTCCACCCAAATGTGCCTTTCTTCAACTCTTCTGGTGCCTCATTCCCTAAACATTAATTTTCCAGTAAAATGACACAAGCTGAACTCAGTGTTCACTGAGTTTTTTTTGATGAGTTGCCACAAAGGACACCTACAGGTGCCAGGAAAGTTGGCTATGCTTACCTCCTTCAGCCTCCATTTTTTCCTGATGTCTTCTCTAGAGTTGAATTCTTTTACAGTGTTTCATGTTCTACCTGTACCCTCACCCTTGGTAATCATAAAATATCTTTTGGAAAGAGTTAAAAACTGTTTATGGCTTGCAGTGATTTAGGAGAGCTTTTTATTCTCATGGTGATAAATATAGCTCATTAGAGATAGACCATATGGTGCCTCAAGCATAGATTAAAAGTCTCTGATTACCTTCATTTCTGCAGCATTTAATACCCAGTCTTCTTAGAAACAGACAAAAGCATTATCATGCCCATATGCCAGAAATAAAAAGTTATCAAGACAGAATGCATTTGTCTACTTGAAACCATATTTTTTCCAGTTTGAAGAATAGCCCCTTCTCTTTTCTCTTTGGGATCTCCAGGTAACCTATGATAAACCTATGATAATAGGTGTATGGTTTTGCTAGCCTTTTGAGCAAGGCCACCATGTTTGATGTCTGGGTCATTTGGAAACCCTGATTTTGAGGCATATATAGAGCCTGAATTACGTGGATCCTACTTATATTCCTGGTGTAATCAGAGAAGAGCCATTTTCTAAGTATTCTTAGAAGTAGTAACATGAATCTTCCCCTAGCTCATTGAAATTTCATGTCATGACCTAAGTGCAAAATCTTGAAATCCTTAATAAAAGCATTCACTTGTGCACATGTCTAAATTTTCTTTATCCTTATAGGAACCAAGAGTCAATATAATACAGAGAATACTCAAGAAGTGGAATTAAACTATCTTTTCCCTGAAGAGCTTTCTTCCTGGCAGACCTGGCAACAAGGTGCAGGCGGGTTAACAAGGTGTCAAGATTCCATGAAAAATTACCAGGGGCATATTTCTCAGTTGCAGAAACAAGGTGATTCCACCTGCCAGGTTTGGGCAGGAATACCAACTCAGATTTCTGAAGATGAGCACTGTATATTGACTCACATAGGAGATGGTTCCAGCTACCTGAAAAATCAAGAATATCCATCTTGGAGAGCCCAGCATTCTTGGAGGAAAACTTATCTGACCAAATTACATAATTATCAGTGTAGATGTCAGCAAATTTCCATGAAAAATAGTGACAGCTTTAGTTGGATCTCACATCACAATGATAATCTGGGAGTACACAGAGCAGAAAAAAACTACAGCTGCCATGACTGTGGAGAAGACTTCGTGAAGGTTGCATTGCATAATCAAAACTTAATTCAAATGGGGCAAAAGACCTACCCCTGTGCTGAATACAGAAAAACCTTCAGTGATGACTCCAGCTCTGAAGTTCGTCAGCAGTTACACTTAGAAGGAAAGCCCCATGCATACAGTCCATGTGGAAAGGGCTGCAGTTATACCTCAGTTCTTCATATTAATCAAAGTGTTCATCATAGGGGAGATGATTGTGTTTTTGAGTGTCGCCATCTGGAGCCCCATCAGAAAGTGCGTACTGAGAAGAAGCCATGTAAGTGGAGATGCGGTGGGAACTTCAGTCAGTGCTCTTCTCGTAATACTTACGAACTTATTCATGCAGAAGGGATGTCCTATAAAAACATTTATGCGAAAGCGTTTGGTCATAGCTTAGACCTTAATGATATTTTTAGGGTCCATACTGGGGAGGAGCCCCCTGAATATGAGGAGAATGGGAACGTCTTCAATCAGAGGTCTTATCTTCAAGCCCATCAGAAAATCCACACTGAAGAGAAACTACACACAGATGTGGAGTGTGAGAAGGGTTTCATCTGTAGCTCAAATCTTAACATTCGGCATAGAGTTCACATGGAAGAGATTCCCTGTAATTCTGAGGAATGTGGTAATGGCTTTAGTCTGGCCTCACATATTCAGGACCTTCAGATAGTCCACACTAGGGAACAACCATATAAACACTATGCATGTGGTAACAGCTTCAGCCAAAATTCATGTCTTCAAAGCCATCAGAAAATTCACATTGGAGAGAAACCCTATAAGGAGTGTGGGAATGGCTTTAGTTGGAGTTCAAAACTTAAAGATCATCAGAGAGTCCACACTGGAGAGAAGCCATACAAATGCAACGCATGCGGTAAAGGCTTCAGTCATAGATCAGTTCTCAACATTCATCAGAGAGTCCACACAGGAGAGAAGCCTTATAAATGTGAAGAGTGTGATAAGGGATTCAGTCGGAGTTCATACCTTCAAGCCCATCAGAGAGTCCACACTGGAGAAAAACCATACAAATGTGAGGAGTGTGGGAAAGGATTCAGTCGCAATTCATACCTTCAAGGCCATCAAAGAGTTCACACTGGAGAGAAACCATACAAGTGTGAAGAGTGTGGTAAGGGATTCAGTCGGAGTTCGCACCTTCAAGGTCATCAGAGAGTCCACACTGGAGAAAAACCATTCAAATGTGAGGAGTGTGGGAAGGGTTTCAGTTGGAGCTTTAATCTTCAAATTCACCAAAGGGTTCACACAGGAGAGAAACCCTATAAATGTGGAGAATGTGGTAAGGGCTTCAGTAAGGCTTCAACTCTTCTGGCCCATCAACGAGTCCACACAGGAGAGAAGCCATACCAATGTGATGAGTGTGGTAAGAGCTTCAGTCAGAGATCATACCTTCAAAGCCATCAGAGTGTTCACACTGGAGAGAGGCCATATATATGTGAGGTATGTGGGAAGGGCTTCAGTCAGAGAGCCTATCTTCAAGGTCATCAGAGAGTCCACACCAGAGTGAAACCATATAAATGTGAAATGTGTGGGAAGGGCTTTAGTCAAGGTTCACGCCTTGAAGCACATCGGAGGGCCCACATAGGAGGGAAACCATACAAATGTGAGGTGTGCACGAAGGGCTTCAGTGAGAGTTCACGCCTTCAAGCACATCAGAGGGTCCACACAGAAGGGAGGCCCTATAAATGTGAACAGTGTGGTAAGGGGTTCAGTGGGTTTTCAAGTCTTCAAGCCCATCACAGAGTCCACACTGGGGAAAAACCATACAAATGTGAGGTGTGTGGAAAGGGCTTCAGTCAGAGATCAAACCTTCAGGCTCATCAGAGAGTCCACACAGGAGAGAAGCCATACAAATGTGATGCATGTGGTAAAGGTTTCCGTTGGAGCTCCGGTCTTCTGATTCATCAGAGAGTCCATAGTGGTGATAAATTCTATAAAAGTGAAGAGTATGGTAAGGATTACCCTTTATCAGAGAATCCATACAGAAATGAGGTTCTGTGAAATGGTGTTCTATTTTGTTTTGAAGTCCTCAAATGGGAGCAGAAATTTTCCATTCACTGAAATTCTTAGAGCAGAAGAAAAAATTTTTAATGGAAGTACTATCTCTCTGCCCAACCTCAACATTCACAATAGGCAGGAGACCACACGGAGAAGATCCCTAATGAGGGATTCCCTAAGGGATGTTGTCAGTACTCTACAGCAGTCATTGAACATGACTTTGGTCATTGCTCTAGGGCTTATAAAAGATACGAGTATGGTCAGGAACTTAACAACTGTACAGTGATGAGCATGTCTAAACCCAGTCTGCTAAGGAGAAGGGGTTTCAGTCATTGCTAAGCCTACAAGACTGTGATATTGCATAACTCAGGCACCTGCCTCAGCACCTTTTACTAAATGACTAAAAGTGTGTAAAGGTATATTTGAAATTTTTCTTCAGCTTATTTCCCAAAAGAAATCATTTAGAAATGTATTTGGAAGAGGAATCCTGAAAATACCCTTAATATAAGCACTTCAGAGAGAGAAACATCATTTGAAATGTAGAAAGAACATCAAGCAATACTGCAGTCTGAAATTACATGAATTTAGTTTTAACCCTGTTGGGATTTGTTCCCATCTTTTCTCCCACCTTAAGCAGAGATGAGCTGAATTTCTTACCATTTGGTCTCCTTCATATAATATACCATCAGTTTAAGTTTAGCTTTGTGTGTGTGTGTGTGTGTACGTGTATGTGCACTTTAAATGGCACAAACTGATGAATAATGTTTCTGGTTAACTTTTCAAAAATGGAAACACTGCATTTTACAGAACTGAATTTTTATTCCTGCCCTGTGTGTTTAAGACAGAGTTTTACTATAATATTTGGAAAATGTCAGAAATGGTTACCAATGCAAAATGCTTTACTAATAAATGTCAAAATTGCAGTACTTGGGTCTTAGTCTCCATATTTCCATCAAAGTTCGTTAGATCTGACCAATTTCTAAGAATTATAGCCTTTGTCCAATTCAAACCTCCTTAGGCAGGTTCTGTGATGAATTTGGAGGATTTAAATTTTGTCGGGTTCTCCATCCCTCTCCTCCTACTTGTGCAAGGAAAGGAAAAATCTTGATTTTTTGTAAACATTTTATCAAGCAAGTTGATTATATAAGATAGGATTGCCTTTTATTTGCCAGCCTCCATATTCCAGAACAATGCATTTTATTGGTGGGAGTGAAAAATACAAGCTTATTAAAGAAGAGTCATACAACATATATAAAAATGTAAAATATGCACACCTATGTGGAAATCAGAAAAATTTATGATAAAGCAGT
The DNA here is from genome assembly GCA_029783875.1 of Phataginus tricuspis. NCBI lineage: Eukaryota > Metazoa > Chordata > Mammalia > Pholidota > Manidae > Phataginus > Phataginus tricuspis. The sequence goes on along the minus strand of JAQQAC010019400.1, from coordinate 11,684,476 downwards.
TTTAACAGTGATAAAGGATGTGCACAAAAAAGTACTTTTTAAAACTAGAAATAAATAGTTTAGATAAATTTCTCTATGTTCCTATAATATGAAGGTACAAAAAGTATGGAATTGATCTAAAATGACAGGAAGGATCGTGTATATTGTTTAGTGAAAATATGGATTTTACCTTTGTAATGTCCAGTTAATTTAAGTCTGTATACATGTATGTTCAAATGCATGCTTACTTAGTAGGTAATGTATGAAAGATGATCCACCATCATGTGTACAGTGGTTTTTTTCTGGCAAGCAAAATTTTGGCTTAGTCTTTTCTTTGTACTTCATTAAAAAAACATTTACAATTAACATGTACCAATTTTACCAAAATATTAACTACTGAGATATCGCTTGTAATTAAGAACGCACAATGTGATTGCACTATTTCATTATGGCATTAGTGCCAAAACTAAAGAATGAAAACCTGGAAGATAATTTTCAAAATTCTCTACGTTTTTGAGGATACAGATAAATTAGGTGTCAGCAACTTTATCTTTCTGTGAAAAAATTTAAGTTTCAGAAGCCACGCAGCCTAGAATATCCCAGTGTAATTCAGTATTATTATAAAGTGGTGCGTCACGATTTTCTGCCAGATTTCCCTCCATTGGATGAATGGGGAGACCAAGGCACTGACTTAACTTGGTCTCCAAGGTGCTGGATCAAGTTGCACAGTGTGACCAGAAATCTAGGGCCTCTAAGGTATTTCTTTACTGTCATCACTTACACGGGAAAATCATGAGAGCCCATAATGGTTTTATCAGGAGGCTTTTAGTTGCAAGTAACAGAAAACAACTCAGAGTTGCTTAAACCAAAAATATTTCTGAATTCATATAAACGAAAAGATAAAGGTAGGGTAAGACTTGGTCTGGGTCAGTTAAGGGGGCTTTGTGTTGATTTTCTTTAATTCTCTTACTTTGTCCTTTTCTGTGAACTCTTCAGATTGCTCACAAGATGGTATTACCATCTACCTTTTTGTTCACAGCCGAGGAAAGAAAGCTTCTGTCTCACTTTTCATGTTATGTAGTCCTAGCTGTGTAAGATGTCTGACCTCTCTAATCTCTACTCAAGACTGATACTAAAGACAATAAAGAATATCCCTGGTCCTCATAAGTAGGTTAGCTTGTTCTTAGTGACAAGCAATAGCAAGCTACATTGGGAAAATGGCAAGAACGTGGACAGAGAACTTTTCTGTGGCACAGGAACACGGCGTAAAATTGTCCAGCACATCAGTCCCCCTCCACAAACAAGTTAACATTAGGAAATTTTGGAGTGGTGTAGTGAAGATAACTGTTGTAACAGTAAAATCCAATTCCAGCTTAATTCCTGACCAAATCTGTTCAGCAACCCATCCTAGCAGAATAGGTGCACCTAATTCCAGGCAAAAAAACAAAACAAAACAAAAAAAAACTATCTACTTACATCTCTCCTCCTTGATACATGTTAACTGGCATTCAAAAATGCCAAAAAAACAAAAAAACCTCTGCCACCAAGATACAGACTAGTTAAAATCACACTTAGAGATAACCATATTTTGGAAATGTCAAAGAATTTTATATAACTGGTTGATGTGTGAAATGCTCTCATGAAAAGGGCAGACAATATATATGAACAAATGGGATTTCAGTGGAAATTAAAGAATCAAATGGGAAATGCTAGGAAAGAGCATCACAAAGGTTGCTTTTGAGCAGGCTCAACAAAGCGGACAAAAATGTCAGCTGACAATGTCAATTGAAATCATCCAAATTAGAACACAAAACCAAAAATGTACCCAAGAAGTGTGGGAAACCTTTTTGTGGTCTAATATATGTAAAATTGGAAATCCAGGAAGATTTGAGAATGAGAAGAAAAATATTTGAAGAGATAATGGCTGAGAATTTTCCAAAAAATAAGAAAAGACCTCATCCACATGCAAGAACCTCAGAATACCCAAGCAGGATTAAAAACAAACAAAAAGAAACCAGACACATTATTTGCCAACAGCTGAAAATTAATAGTGCAGAGGAAATATTGATGGCAGACATTTAAAAAAAGGACACTACCTACAAGGATCAGAGAGAAAAAAAGCAGACTTCTCATAAAGAACAATGCAAGCCAGAAGGTAATGGATTTACATCTTTAACATTTTGAAACAAAATATTGTTAAAACATTTCAAGCCAAATAAAAAAAATTTTAATAGGCAAAATAAAGACTTTTTCAGATGAACAAAAGCAAATAGAATTTACTACCAGCAGATCTATACTACAAGATTTTTAAAGGAATTTCCTCAGGTAGGAAGAATATCATAGCAGAAATAGACCAGATCTACCAAAGTAAAGAATTTTGAAAGTGGCTAAAATGGAGGTTAATATAAATTAATTTTCCTTATTTTTAGTCATTTAAAAATAAAATTCACTAAAGCAAAAAGTTTATCTCATATTTACAAGTAAGATGTAACAATACCACAAAACAGGACAGAAATTGGAAGTATGCTGTTGTACTACATGAGTTGGCATAATATTGAAGGTAGACTGAAAAATTAAAGATATGTATTATAAACTTAGAGCAATGATTAGATGGAATATAACTCTTAAACCAGTAATGGAGATAAGATGGGATCATAAAAATCCAAAAGCAGATAGGAAAATTAAACCACAAATGGTACAAATAGGAAACAGCATGATGAGAGGTCCAGATCCAGTGATATCAACAATTACATTAAGTATAAATGTTCTGAGCAGATCACTTAAAACATTGTGCGATTGGATAAAAAAGCAAGACCCAACTATGTGCTATACATTTTCTACGAGAAACCCTTTTTAAATTAGAGAAAAGAAGGTTAAAAGACTAAGAAAGGAAAAAAGTATGCCATGGTAAAACTAGTCAAAAGAAAGCTGGACTAGCTATATTAATAAGAACTCATAAAAGAAATATCAGGGACACAACAGAAAGACATGTAATTCTAAAGTTACAGTTTACAGCTTTGGGATTCATGAAAAACTGATAGAAATCCACAAGTGTATTTAGAGAAATCTATAGTTCTCTTAGTACTTCGGAAAATGAGAAGACAGAAAATCAGTAAGGATATAGAGACGAGCCTGTGACTCGACTATATGCCACTTAGAGAACACCTCATCCAACAGTGACTTTTAAATGTACTGGGAGCATTCACCAAGATAAATCATCTGGGCTGTAAGACAAACCATACCAAGTTTAAAAGAAGAAAGGTCATGCAGCGTATGTTCTCTGTGTCAAACAAGTGGTACCTGTTGCCTACTGCCAGGACCAGCGGTCCCAGAATCCTGACCCACTGCATGGTTTGCAGGTGTTGAGGTTCCCATAAATGTAAGAAACACTATGCCTATAAACTTGACAACTTAAACAAAATGCATAAATTCCTTGAAAGACACAAATTATCAAAGCACAGACAAGAAGTAGACAACCTGAATAGTCCTATTATCTCCTAAAGAACTTGATTATATAGATAAACCTAACCAAGAAAATACAGGGGCAAATGGCTTTACTGCAAATTCTAGCAAACGTTTAAGGAGAATATTATCTAATGCTACACAAAAACTTAAGTAGAAGGGAAACCCTTCTGAGTCATTTTATGAAACTAGCATTACCCTAATAACAAAATCCAACAGTGACATTAAAAGAAACTATTGACTAATACCCTTCATGAACAGACAAAATCCTCATCAAAATATATTCAGCGTTTTTTTTTTTTAAGGATAATGCAGCATTATAATGGGGTCTAGTTTCTGGAAATACCTATTATTTCAATATACAAAAGTCGAACTGTCCTATTCATTGTATCTACAGAAAAAAATAGATGCAGAAAAAGCACTTGACAAAAAGTGAACCTCAATTCATGACTAAAAAATTCCAAAACCTAGGAATTAAAGGGAACCTTCCTCAGGCTGATAAAGGATGTTAACAAATTGCTAATATTTTTAATGATGAAAGATTGAATTCTTTCACCTAAAGTTTGGAAACAAGACAAGGACTTCTGCTCTTACCACCTCATACCAATATCATATGGGAGGTACTAGTCAGTGTATTAATGTGATAAAATACATACAGATAGGAAAGAAGAAATAAACTCTAATTGCAGAAGACAAATTATGTATAAAAGCCCAAAGAATCAACAACAAAAAGCTAGTAGAACTAATAAGTGAGTTTAGCAAAGTCACAGGATAGAAAGTTAATATCCTAAAATCATACTAGTTCTGAACTCTTGTAAATTGAAATGAAGAAAGAAAAAAGTACCTTTTACAGAGCACCAAATATATAATGGTGTGTGTGAGAAAGGGGTGAGTGTGTGATCTCTATGCTGCATACTAGAAAATGCTGATGAGAGATTTAAAGGACCACTCATACGAATAGGGAGATGACTTATTCATGGAATGGAAGACTATTATTGTTAAGTCATTTACCCTAACTTGACTATAAATGCAACATACTCCTACTCAATAGCCCAGAAGTTTTTGCAGAAGTTAAAGCTATTTCTAAAATTACGCATAAAGCAAGAATGATCTAAAAATAACACTATCTGATCTCAAAATTTACTATAAACGTACTGTAATCAAGACTGTGGTATTGGTGAAAGAATAGACACACTGAACGTACAGTAGAACAACAGTACAGACAGGACTCATATATATGTGGTCAATTGATTTTTGACGAAGGTGCCATTACAATTCAGTGAAAGAAATAGTCTTTCAACAAAATGTGCAAAAGAGTAATTAAACATTCATGTGCAAAAGAATGAATCTCAACCTATACATCACACCATATAAAAATTAACTTAAAATGGATCTTAGACCTAAATGTAAATCCTAAACAAAGGTCTAAAAGAAAACATGGGAGAGGTTTTTTTTTTTTGTCACCTTGAGTTACCCAAGGCATTCTTAGTATGATCCATATAAGAAAATTGGATAAATTGGACTTCATCAAAATGAAAACCTCTGCTTTTCAAAAGACACTTCTGAGAAGAGAAAGAAGCCACAGATTGGGGGAAGAAAATATTTGCAAAACATGTTAGAAAGGACTTGCACTTAAAAAATATAAAGAACTTTCAATACCAGGAAAACAACCCAATTTTTTAAAAATAGAAGTTTCGAACAGTCATTTCGCCAAAGAACATATATGGATGTCAGATAAGTGCATATTATCAACATCACTAGTCATTAGGGAAATTCAAGTTAAAACCATAGTGAGGTAGAACTACAGATCCTATTGAAGTGACCAAATAAAAAAAAAGTAGACAATACTAAGTACAGAAAAGGATGCAGAGCAATTGAGCTCTTAGACTTTGCTGTAGAAATGCAAAATGGTACAGCCACTTTGAAACAGAAGTTTTGTATGAGGAATATCCATGTAGCGTGCATTACAGCAATCCCATGAAAACAGGTTCAATAAAGACCTGCATGCATGCTATGTATATATGTTACAAGTTGTAACAAGCAGCATTATTATAACTGCAAAACGTCAGAGCAACCCACATGTCCTGTAACTGGAGAATGGAAAAACAAACTGTTATATTCATACAATATAATACTACCCATCAATAAAAAGAACAAACTACTAATCCAACAATATGGATGAATCTCAAATGCATTATGTTAAGAATCCAGACTCAGAAGACTACATTCTGTGGGATTCCATTTATATGACATTCTGGGAAAGGCAAAATTACAGGGACAGTTAACAAATCGATGTTTGCCTGGGGATAGGGGAGGAGGTGGTCACAAAAGTCATGAGGTAACTTTTTGGAGTAATGGAAGTATTTCATGTCTTTATTTTGGTGGTATATATGTTAGTCAAAATTCATATAACTGTACAATAAAAAGTAATATCATACGTATATTACATTTCAATAGACTGACTTCAAATTAATGCCTGAACATTGAAAATAAAATTATACAGAAAACCCAATGTATAAGTGAAAAATCTTTGAAAATTCATACTCACCACGTAGATACGTACTGTGAATACTTTGGTCTACCATGCTTCATGTTACAGAGACAGATAACTATAATATTTTTCAAAACTGGGATTACACTATTCATACTTTTTCTAGCCTGGTTGGTTTTTATACTCATCAATACATTGAAAACATTAACCTATCAACAAATTCAACTACTACATCCTTTTAATGACTGCACAGTATTCTATGTTTATGTGTTATTTATTTCCTACTGTTTTACACTCCTAAAAAGTCAATGAAAAATTGAGAACCAAGGTCTTTCAAGATGGCGGTGTGAGAGGTGAGACGGAGAGCTCCTCCACAAACCACAAACAGTACAAAAATATAGTTAATTAATACAACTAACTTTGGAACAGAAACAAGAAAGAAGGCTGAACCAGACTGCAAACAAACCTCACCAACAGAGCAGGCCTCACAAAACAGGGTAACGTAGGAAAGCCTTAATCCGGCAGGACTCTAGCCCTACCCCACCCCAGCTCACCAGTGGGAGGAAGAGAAAAGGGACGGGGTAGGGGGTGGAAGACTGGGACTGCTGAACACCTAGCCCTGGATATCTGCTTTGCAAGCAGAATCCTAGTCTATGGTGTTCTGGACGTTGGGAAGCTCGGACAGGCAGAGAAACTGACATTCTGGCCGTTTATGGAGGACGGGATCCACACCCAGCCACTCTGTGTCAGAGGAAAGGCACGCAGTCTAAGAGGCTTCCTAGCAGTTAGAGGGCTGCTGAAGATGCGGGGTTTGCACGGAGCTTGCTGTGGGGGAGAAGGCAGAGCTGGACAAAGTTGTCTGGGTGCACTCTGCCCAGCTGGTTGGGAACTTTAGGGAGCTTCAGGTGCTCCATCCCCCTGGCTGCCTACTCAGCTCTGAGGCCCCCTACTGTGACACACAGCCTGCCTAGCCTTCCTACTGGCCTGCAGGCACCTGCTTGCAAACCCGCAGTCACTGCACAGGTGTAAGGCCAGCCAGAGGGAGGCCCCGCCTACAACAGCTAGAGACACAAAGCACAGAGGTTTACATGTGTGTGCTTGGCCCTCTGGCTCTGACACTGGAGACAGGCACCGCAGACGGGAATCAAGAAACAGATCTTTCCTCCCCCCAGGCACCAGCTCCGCTCCCCTACGACCCCCAACCTCACTCTAGGGGCTGAGCAGCTCCAGAAATTGGAATTTCTGCACACTACTGGGAACCACACAGAAATATGAAATGAGAAAAGAACATGGTTCAGACAAAAATCTCACAAACCCCAGAAAGAGGGCCAAATGAAAATGAACTCACCAATCTTCCTAAAAGAGAGTTCAAAATAAAAATTATAAACATGGAGACTTCTGGGAAAATGGCGGCATGAGCAGTGCGGCGGGAATCTCCTGCGAAAACCATATGTATTTGTGGAAATACAACAAGTACAACTATTCCTAAAAGAGAGACCAGAAGATACAGCACAACAGCCAGGCTACAGCTACATCTGTGAGAACTCAGTGCCTCATGAAGCAGGTAAGATACAAAGCCGTGCCCCGGCAGGACCCAAGCACTCCCCGAACCCAGTCACCAGTGGGAGGAAAAGAATCAGAGTGGGGAGGGAGTGCAAGCACAGTGTGACTAAATAGCCAGCCGGGGTGATCTACACCGGGAGCACAGACACACATCGCATGGTGGATTGGAGATTAGAGAAACAGAAGGGCAGGATCCGAGATGGAGACTGCAAGCGGGTCCCCTCAGCCAGCTCTCCTGGGACAAAATAAAAGCAGGCGCTTTTATAAAGGTCATAAAAAGACAAGGGCCCAACAACAGAACAAAATCGTCCCAGTGCACTCAACCCAGCAGGCTGGGAATCTTGAGGAACTTTGGGCCACCTATCCAGCTGCAGGGTGAAACACCCCGAAATCTCCTTATGGGGATAAGCAGCCTGTCATTCTTTCCCCCTTGGCCGATGCTGCAAAGAGTCCAGCGGATCTGCCACAGCTGTGGAACAGCAGGAGCGTGGCCCTGCCCACAGCAACCACACAGAATCTCCTCCCAGTGAGCAAGCAACTAAATGGGAAGAGCTACAAAACCCAGAGCAAGACGTGGATGGCACCAAGGGGAGCAGAAAGCACGCAGAGTGACTCCAACCCCCCACAGTGCCATAGGCTAGGCTGAGGTGGCCCCGCACACAGGCAGCTCAGAGGAATATCCCAGAAAATGCCTCCTGGTGTGTGGATACCCAGCTCAGGCTCCGGAGAACGGCAAGGAGAACAGCAAGCAGGAAGGGACTTTGTTCTCCCAGCTGACACACGTGGCACCTGCCAGCAACCAACCATTTCTATCGCCATGAAAAGACAGAGGAATATGGTCCAGACAAGGACCACCCAGACAACCCCAGAGAGAGGGCCTAATGGGATAGATTTAAACAATCTTCCGAAAAAAGAATTCAGAATAAAAGTCATAACCATGCCGATGGATCTGCAGAGAAATATGCAACAGCTAAGAGAGGAAGTGGGGAAACACAATGCAGAAATCAGACAAGCGTTTGATGGGCTTAAGAGCAGCTGGATGAGGTGCAAGAGACTGTTAATCAAATAGAAATCAGAGAACAGGAATACAGAGAAGCTGAGGCAGAGAGAGATAAAAGGATCTCTAGGAATGAAAGAATATTAAGAGAACTGTGACCTATCCAAATAGAACAATATTCGCATTATAGGAGTACCAGAAGAAGAAGAGAGAGAAAAAGGGATAAAAAGTATCTTTAAAGAAATGCTAAAAACTTCCCCAAGCTGGGGAAGGAAATAGTTTCTCAGACCACGGAAGCCCAGAGATCTCCCAACATAAGGGACCCAAGGAAGACAACACCAAGACACATAATAATTAAAGTGGCAAAGATCAGAGACAAAGACAGAGTATTAAAGGCAGTCAGAGAGAGAGAAAAGATCACCTACAAAGGAAAACCCATCAGACTATGATCAGACTTCTCAAAAGAAACCTTACAGGCAAGAAGAGAATGGCATGATATATTTAACATAATGAAACAGAAGGGCCTTGAACCAACACGATTATTGTTTAAATTTGAGGGAGGGATTAAACAATTCCCAGACAAGCGAAAGTTGAGGGAATTTGCCTCACACAAACCACCTCTACAGGATATCTTAAAGGGACTGCTCTAGAGGGAAGCACTCCTAAGGCTAAAAAGATGTCACCAGAGAAAATAAAATCATACCAAACAAAGCAAAACATCTAAATACTAACTAAAGGCAAAAAGTAAAATCAACTATCCACAACAACAGTCAAAGGAAACGTGTCGGGAGCCGGACAATCAGGCTGAGCAGCAGCAACTGTCGCCGCCCACACAGAGCTTTCGCAGGGACTCCATTTTGCTGCTGACGCACTTCTTATTCTTCATGCTCAAGTGCGCATGCGCCCGCATGAACTCCATTTTGTGCTTGGACACCATCTTGTTGCCTGCTGCCTGGACTGCTCTTTGAGCGCATGCTCATAGACTGCTCTTCCATAGGACTTTGGTATAAGGCTTCATTTGCATGCTAAACTGCCAATCAGGATTAGCCACAACCCCTTCCCACTTGAGCTATGCTATATAAGCTGTGTGTTTCCGCAAATAAACGAGACTTGATCAGGGAACTGTCTTGTCTCCATCCCTCGCGTCTTTTGTCCCTGTTCTCCTCCCCCTCTCTTCGGGTTCCTACGTTGTCTCTCCTGCAGGTCAGGAACAGAAACGTAAAAGAGTACAGAATAAAACACCTAACATATAAAGAATGGAGGAGGAAGAATAAGAAGGGAGAGAAATAAAGAATCATCAGACTGTTTATAATAGCTTAATAAGAGAATTAAGTTAGACTGTTAGATAGTAAAGAAGCTACCCTTGAACCTTTGGTATACAAGAATCTAAGCAGGCAATGGCCATAAGTATATATCTATCGATAATCGCCCTTAATGTAAACAGATTTAATGCACCAATCAAAAGACACAGAGTAATAGAATGGATAAAAAAACAAGACCCATCTATATGCTGCTTACAAGAGACTCACCTCAAACCAAAACATATACACAAACTAAAGGTGAAGGGATGGAAAAAGATATATCATGCAAAAAACAGGGAGAAAAAAGCAGGAGTTGCGGTACTTGTATCAGACAAAATAGACTTCAAAACAAAGAAAGTAGAAAGAGATAAAGAAGAACATTACATAATGATAAAGGGGTCAGTCCAACAAGAGGATATAGCCATTATAAATATATATGCACCCAACACAGAAGTGCCAACATATGTGAAAACAAATACTAACAGAATTAAAGGAGGAAATAGAAAGCAATGCATTCATTTTACGACATTTCAACACACATGATATTGTATATAAAATACCCCAAAGACTCCACTCCAAAACTACTAGAACTAATATCTGAATTCAGCAAAGTTGCAGAGTACAAAATTAACACACAGAAATCTGTTGCTTTCCTATACACTAACGATGAGCTAACAGAAAGAGAAATCAGGAAAACAATTCCATTCACAATTGCAACAAAAAGAATAAAATACCTAGGAATAAACCTAACCAAGGAAGTGAAAGACCTATACACTGAAAACTACAAGACACTCCTAAGAGAAATTAAAGAGGACACTAACAAATAGAAATTCATCTCATGCTCTTGGCTAGGAAGAATAAATATTGTCAAAATGGCTATACTACCTAAAGCAATACAGATTCAGTGCAATCCCTAACAAAATACCAATAGCATTCTTCAATAAACTGGAACAGATAGGTCTAAACTTCATATGGAACCACAAAAGACCCCGAATAGCCAGAGCAATACTGGGAAGAATAAAACACGGGGAATATCGCTCCCAGACTTCAAGCTCTACTACAAAGTCACAGTAATCAAGACAATTTGGTATTGGCACAAAAACAGACCCACAGACCAGTGGAACAGAATAGAAAGTCCAGACATTAACTGAAAAATATATGGTCAATTCATATATGATAAAGTAGCCGTGGTATACAATGGGGAGATGACAGCCTCTTCAGCAGCTGGTGTTGGAAAAACTGGACAGTTACATGTAAGAGAATGAAACTGGACTACTGTCTAACCCCATACACAAAAGTAAACTCAAAATAGATCAAAGACCTGAATGTAAGTCATGAAACCATAAAACTCTTGGAAAAAAACATAGGCAAAAATCTCTTGGACATAATCATGAGCAACTTCTTCATGAAAATATCTCCCCAGGCAAGGGAAACAAAAGCAAAATAGAACAAGTGGTACTATATCAAGCTGAAAAGCTTCTGTACAGCAAAGGACACCATGAGTAGAACAAAAAGACATCCTCCAGTATGGGAGAAAATATTCATAAATGACATATCCGATAAGGGGTTGACATCCAAAATGTACAAAGAACTCAAGCACCTCAAGAAACAAAAAGCAAATAATCTAATTAAAAAATGGTCACAGGATATGAATAGACACTTCTCCAAAAAAGAAATTCAGATGGCCAACAGGCACGAGAAAAGATGCTCCACGTCGCCAATCATCAGAGAAATGCACATTAAAACCACAGTGAGATATCACCTCACGCCAGTGAGGATGGCCAACAACCAAAACACAAACACCAACAAATGTTGGCAAGGATGTGGAGAAAAGGGAACCCTCCTACACTGCTGGTGAGAATGCAAATTAGTTCAACCATTGTGAAAAGCAGTATGGAGATTCCTCAAAAAACTCAAAATAGAAATACCATTTGACCCAGGAATCCCACTCCTAGGAATTTACCCTAAGAATGCAGCAGCCCAGTTTCAAAAAGACATGTGTACCCCTATGTTTATCGCAGCACTATTTACAATAACCAAGAAATGGAAGCAACCTAAGTGTCCATCAGTAGATGAATGGATTAAGAAGATGTGGTACATATACACAATGGAATATTATTCAGCCATAAGAAGAAAACAAATCCTACCATTTGCAACAACTGGATGGAGCTAGAGGGTATTATGCTCAGTGAAATAAGCCAGGCAGAAAAAGACAAGTATCAAATGATTGCACTCATATGTGGAGTATAATAGGAAAGAAAAAAAACCTGTAGTAGCAAAACATCAGCAGACTCACAGAACCCAAGAATGGACTAACAGGTACCAAAGAGAAAGGGACTGGGACAGATGGGGGGAAGGGAGGGACAAGGGGGAAAAGGGACATTACGATTAGCAGACATAATGTTGGGGGGGGACGGGGAGGGCTGTACAACTCAGAGAAGACAAGTAGTGATTCTATAGCATATCACTATGCTGATGGACAGTGACTGTAATGGGGTATGTGAGCGGGAGTAGATGAAGTAGGGAGCTTAGTAACCATATGTTGCACATGTCATTGTAGACTAATGATACCAAAATAAAAAAATTATAAACATGCTTATGGAGGTACAGAAAAATATTCAAGAACTCAGGAACGAATTCAAGACCGAGATTCAATCATTAAAAAATTCCGTAACTGAAATGAAACATACAATGGAGGGATTTAAAAGCAGAATAGATGTAGTAGAAGAGACGGTAAATGGAATCGAAATTAGAGAACAGGAATACAAAGAAGCTGAGGCCCAGAAAGAAAAAAGGATTTCAAGAATGAAAGAATATTTAGAGAACTGTGTGACCAATCCAAACGCAACAATATTTGCATTATAGGGGTAGCAGAAGAAGAAGAGAGAAAAAATGGGATAGAAAGTGTCATTGAATAGGTAATTGTTGAAAACTTCCCCAGTCTGGGGAAGGAGATAGTCTCTCTAGCCATGGACGTGCACAGATCTCCCAACACAAGGGACCCAAGGAAGACAACATCAAGACATATAATAATTAAAATGGCAAAGATCAAGGATTAAGAAGACTTTTAAAAGCAGCTAGAGAGAGAAAAAAGATCACATACAAAGGAATACCCATCAGACTATCATCAGACTTCTCAACAGAAACCTTACAGGCCAGAAGGGAGTGGCATGATACATTTAATGCAATGAATCAGAAGGACCTTTTACCAAGAAAACTTTATCTTCCAAGGTTATCATTTTAATTTGAAGGAGGGATTAAACAATTTTCGTATAAGCAAAAGCTGAGAGAATTTACCTCCCACAAACCACCTTTACAGGGCATTTTGGAGGGACTCCTATAAATGGAAGTATTCCTGAGGCTAAATAGATATCACCCACGGGAAGACAACGAGTACAGAATATGATTCATAACATACAAAGAATGGAGGAGGACAAAAAAAAAGAATTTTTTTGTTGTGTTTGTAATACTATACGAAGTACGTTGAATTAGACTGTTAGATAGTAAGGGAATTGCACCTGAACCTTTGCTATCCATGAATCTAAAGCCTGCAATGGTGAAAGTATATACCTATCGATTATCACCCTAAATGTAAATGGCCTGAAATCAACAATCAAAAGCCATAGAGTTACTGAATGGATAAAAAAACAAGACCCTTCTATATGCTGCCTACTAGAGACTCACTTCAAACCCAAAGACATACAAAGACTAAAAGTAAAGGGATGGTAAAAGATATTTCATGCAAGTAATAGTGAGAAAAAAGCTAGAGTTCTAGTACTTGTAACAGACAAAATAGACTTCAAAACAGAGAAAGTCACAAGAGACAATGAAGGGCATTACATAATGATAAAAGGGTCAGTCCAACAAGAGCATATAACTATTATAAATATCTATGCACCCAACAAAAGATCACCTACATATGTGAAACAAATACTGACAGAATTAAAGGGGGAAATAGAATGCAATGCATTGATTTTAGGAGACTTCAACACACCACTCAATCCAAAGGACAGATCAACCAGACAGAAAATAAGTAAAGAGACAGAGGCACTGAACAACGTATTAGAGCAGATGGACCTAACAGACATCTACAGAACATTCCATCCAAAAGCAGCAGGATACACATTCTTCTCAAGTGCACATGGAACATTTTCAAGAATAGATCATACATTAGGCCACAAAAAGAACCTCAGTGAATTCAAAGAGATTGAAATTGTACCAACCAGTTTCTCAGATCACAAAGGTATGAGACTAGAAATAAATTACATAAAGAAAATGAAAAAGCCCACAAACACATGGAGGCTTAACGACATGCTCCTAAACAATCCATGGATCAATGACCAAATAAAAACAGAGATCAAGCAATATATGGAGACAAATGACAAGAATAATTCAACACCACAAAATCTGTAGGACATAGCGAAGGCCACGCGCTAAGAGGTAAATCTATTGCAATAAAGGCCTACCTCAGGAAAGAAGAACAATCCCAAATGAACAGTGTAAACTCTGAGTTAATGAAACTAGAAAAGAAAGAACAAATGAGACCGAAAGACAGTAGACGGAGGAACATAATAAAGATTAAAGCAGAAATAAATAAAATTTAGAATAATAAAACAAGAGAAAGAATCAATGAAAGCAGGAGCTGGTTGTTCGAGAAAATAAACAAAATAGCCCGACTTATCAAGAAGAAAAGAGAGTCTACACACATAAACAGAATCAGAAATGAGAAAGGAAAAATCACTACGGACACCATATAAATACAAAAATTGTGAGAGAATACTATGAAAAATTATATGGTAACAAACTGGATAACCTAGAAGAAATGGACAACTTTCTAGAAAAATAGAACCTACCAAGGCTGACGCAGGAAGAAACAGAAAATCGGAATAGACCAACTACCAGCAAAGAAATTGAATTGGTAATCAAAAAACTACCTAAGAACAAAAAGGTCTGTACCAGATGGTTTCACTGCTGAATTTTATCAAACATTTAGTGAAGACCTAATACCCATCCTCATTAAAGTTTTCCAAAAAGTAGAAGAGGAGGGAATACTCCCAAACTCATTCTATGAGGCCAACATCACTCTAATACCAAAACCAGGCAAAGACACCACAAAAAAAAAGCAAATTCCAGACCAATATCCCTGATGAACATAGATGCAAAAATATTCAACAAAATATTAGCAAACTGAATTAAAAAATACATCAATAAGATCATCCATCATGATCAAGTGGGATATATCCCACGGATGCTAGGATGGTACAACATTTGAAAATCTATCATCATCCACTACATCAACAAAAAGAAGGATAAAAACCACACGATCATCTCCATAGATGATGAAAAACCATTCGACAGAATTCAACATTCATTCATGATAAAAACTCTCAACAAAATGGGTATAGAGGGCATGTACCTCAACATAGTAAAGGCCATATATGACAAACGCACAGCCACCATTATACTTAACGGCGAGAAGCTAAAAGGTTTTCCTTTAAGATCAGGAACAAAACAAGGATACCCACTCTCCCCACGTTTATTCAACATGGTTCTGGAGGTCCTAGGCACAGCAATGAGACAACACAAAGAAATGAAAGGCATCCAGATTGGCAAGGAAGAAGTCAAACTGTCCCTATTTGCAGATGACATGATACTGTACATAAAAAATTCTAAAGAATCCACTCCAAAGCTACTAGATCTAATATCTGAATTCAGCAAAGTTGCGGGATACAAAATTAATGCACAGAAATCTGTTGCATTCCTATACACTAATGATGAACTAGCAGAAAGACAAATCAGGAAAACAATTCCATTCGCAATCGCATCCAAACAAATAAAATACCTAGGGATAAACCTAAACAAGTAGGTAAAAGACCTATATACTGAAAACTATAGGACACTCTTAACAGAAATTAAAGAGGACACTAATTAATGGAAATTCATCCCATGCTCTTGGGTTGGAAGAGCTAATATTGTCAAAATGACCATCCTTCCTAAAGTAATATACAGATTCAATGCAATCCCTATCAAAATACCTACAGCATTGTTCAATGAACTAGAGCAAATAGTTCTAAAATTCATATGGAACCACAGAAGACCCCGAATAGCCAAAGCAATCCTGAGAAGGAAGAATAAAGCAGGGGGAATTACGATCCCTGACTTCAGGCTCTACTACAAAGCTACAGTAATCAAGACAATTTGGTACTGGCACAGGAACAGACCCATAGTCCAGTGGAAGAGAATAGAGAGCCCGGATATAATCCGAAGCATATATGGTCAATTAATATATGATAAAAGAGCCATGGATATACAATGGGGTAATGACAGCCTCTTCAACAGCTGGTGTTGGCAAAACTGGACAGCTACATGTAAGAGAATGAAACTGGATCATTGTCTAACCCCATACACAAAAGCAAAATAAAAATGGATCAAAGACCTGAATGTAAGTCATGAAACCATAAAACTCTTAGAAAAAAATATAGGCAAAAATCTCTTGGACAGAAACATGAGCCACTTCTTCATGAACATATCTCCTTAGGCAAGGGAAACAAAAGCAAAAATGAACAAATGGGACTGTGTCATACTAAAAATCTTCTGTACAGCAAAGGATACCATCAGTAGAACAAAAAGCCATCCTACAGTATGGGAGAATATATTCATAAATGACGTATCTGATAAGGGGTTGACATCCAAATTATATGAAGAGCTCATGCACCTCAACCAACAAAAAACAAATAAGCTAACTAAAAAATGGGCAGAGGAGCTGAACAGACACTTCCCCAAAGAAGAAATTCAGATGGCCAACAAGCACATGAAAAGATGCTCCACATCACTAGTCATCAGAGAAATGCAAATTAAAACCACAATGAGATATCACCTCACAACAGTTAGGATGGCCGCCATCCAAAAGACAAACAACAGCAGATGGTGGAGAGGATGTGGAGAAAGGGGAAACCTCCTACACTGCTGGTGGGAATGTAAATTAGTGCAACCGTTGTGGAAATTGTATGGAGGTTCCTCAAAAAACTCAAAATAGAAATACCATTTGACCCAAGAATTGCAGTTCTAGGAATTTACCCTTAGAATGCAGCAGCCACGTTTGGAAAAGACATATGCACCCCTATGTTTATCGCAGCACTATTTACAATAGCCAAGAAATGGAAGCAACCTAAGTGTCCATCAGTCGATGAATGGATTAAGAAGATGTGGTACATATACACAATGGAATCTTTTTCAGCCATAAGAAGAAAACAAATCCTACCATTTGCAACAACATGGATGGAGCTAGAGGGTATTATGCTCAGTGAAATAATCCAGGTGGAGAAAGACAAGTGTCAAATGATTTCACTCATCTGTGGAGTATAAGAACAAAGAAAAAACTGAAGGAGCAAAACAGCAGCAGACTCACAGAACCCAAGAATGGACTACCAGTTACCAAAGGGAAAGGGACTGGGTAAGATGGGTAGGAAGAGAGGGATAAGGGGGAAAAAGGGCTATTACAATTAGCACACATAATGTAGCGGGGATGGGGGTGGGGTGGGAGGATATGGGGAAGGTCATATAACACGGAGAAGACAAGTAGTGATTCTATAACATCCTACCTCGCTGATGGACAGTGAGTGCCATGGGTTATGTGGTGGGGATTTGATAATAGGGGGAGTCTAGTAACCATAATGTTGCTCATGTAATTGTATATTAATGATAGCAAAATTAAAAAGAATAAACATAAGGATCTAATGATGAAAAAAATATTGAGAACCTCATAGTTTACATTGTTTCAGTTCTGTTAACTTCTATGGTTACACAAGAGTAATCAGTTGCGTAGCAGGCTCACATTAATCATAGTTCTTACACAACAGGTATTAATGATTCAAAGCATATAAGTATAAATCATCCACAGATGTAGCTTTCCTTTCAGGAGGGCCTCAAAACCATTAAAAATACATCTTCCTTACTGTCTTATTTTCTGTGCTGGAATACTTTTTGGGGAATAACAGAACTGTCCAAATCAGGGCTAGCTGTCACATTCCTTTTTTGAGAAGCCTGAAACAATGAAGCACAGCTTCGTAATTATGCAATGGGAAGCATTTTGGCTTTGGTGTGAGAGATAAACCATCAGGAGTACGTGTGATGCATGTCAGCTCAGAGGAGACTGGTTGGGAACTCTTAGATTTTATATTTGGTTAGTCATTCATATAAGGATCAAGAGATTGCATGACTATTTCTCTAGCAAAGCATATTCCATGTATACATAAAACCTAAGTTTATATGCAATAGGCAGTTTGGACAGAGTAGATATACGCAGTTAGAAGCTAATTTTGAAATTAGAATTTCTTGGTTGTCTTCATACCAGCCAGCTATTAGCAGGTGTATGTGGTGGTCCGATTGATGTCACCATTCCTTAAATATCTCCAGGGAGAGAGGGTGTGAGTTATGGGGCTGATATTAATTATTTTCTTCCCATTTATGGGAGAAAATTTTCAAATAAAGATTGTTACATCTAAAGATATTTTAAAGTTGACATTTAATAAACACCTTCCTCCCGAAAAAGTACACGAACATTCACAGTCCCCACTTCCTCACAAACAATGGATGTCCATCCTCCATCAAAAAAAGATGATCTGCCTTACTTCACCTGCCTGCCCCCAGAAAGTTAAATCCTTTATAGAACATGATAAAATCCCCCAGAACTTTCACAATATTTCATACATAATATTTGACATTCAAAAAATCAGGTTTGCTAGGAATCAGGAACAAATAAAAACAAAAACAACTTGGATGATTTAGATACCAGAGTTATCTGACAGACTTTAGAATAATATTGATTGAAACATTCAAGAAAATAGATGAAAAGATGGGAAGTTTCACTAAAGAATTTGGATTCATACATAAACCCTAGAACCAAAAAAATGCAAGTAAAATTAATAGATGTTAACCAGACTTATTGTGATCATTTTGCAAATGTGAAATCATTATGTTGTATAACCGGAAACTAATATGTTATATGTAAATTACACCTCAACTTTTTAAAAAATGGTTCCTCATCACCTGAAGCATTTCTTAATCTGGAGCCCATGGACCATGTAAACCTTCATGTACAGGCTTCAGAGAGAATTCTCTGAAAGTGTCTGTAAAGTTGGTTTGAGAGTCTGTTTTGGGGGAGGGTTTATAACTTTCGTCAGCTGATAGAAAAGAGTCTCTTGACTGCAAATTCCCCAAAAGGTTAACAACCACCGAAAGTCCTTGCTTTCTTATCATGGCATCTGCCATGTTCAGGATCTAACCTGTTCCTACTTCTGGCCATCTTCTGAAAATAAAAAAACAAAAACCATCTGCCTTTTTTACCCACTGTATTAGGACAAGCCAACTGCTATTTCATCCCCCACATTTCAGCTTAACACAATAGAACCTCATTTCTTGCTCATTGTCCAATGGGGATCTTGGGTTAATGGGCAGCTTCCATATGACCAGTCAGGGACCCAGAACCTCTCTGTCCTTGTGGCCCTGGCCTCAG
This sequence comes from Phataginus tricuspis, assembly GCA_029783875.1. Classification (NCBI taxonomy): domain Eukaryota; kingdom Metazoa; phylum Chordata; class Mammalia; order Pholidota; family Manidae; genus Phataginus; species Phataginus tricuspis. The sequence goes on along the minus strand of JAQQAC010019400.1, from coordinate 11,665,169 downwards.
TAGCCTTTCCATTCCTTTGACAAATAGGAAAAGAGCAAGGAGGATCAAACATTGGAGGTTTCCTTGGACCAGGCTTGCAAATAGTGCCTAAGTCTTCCCTTCACATTCCACAGGCTTGAATCCAGTCCTGTGGCCACCCCTGGGAAGCTGGGAGATGTTGTGCAGCCCTAAAAGAAGTAGTTTTATAGAGCAGCTAATCAATCTGCTACACCTGGCTTTTTTTAAAAAAAGGAAAATAGGTTCACTTAATATCATATTAAATACAGTTTACCTCTTTTGTCTCTGTGATTCACATTTTAGGTAGTAGCTCAGTAGATTGAGGTGCTTCTCCAGGATAGAGAATGTGCCTCAAATGCAGTATGTGTGTAGTCAGTGTTTCAGAACAAATGGACAACCTATTGAAATTTTAGTGGAGAAGGACTTCAAAATCCAAGATTTAAGATTTCAACTAACTTAAAGCTTCTCCTCAGGCTATAGGACTACCAGAACAATAGTAGAGTTCTAGAAAATGAAAACAGGAAATGACCCCTTTCCTTGTTAACAAGAATTTTCCCTGTGATATTGCCAAAGAAACAATTCTGTAGCCTTCTATTCAAGCTATTTAGGACCTAAGTGATGCCATTGCATTCAGGAAATTGAGAGTAGGGAAAGAACAGACTCAAAATCCTGAGAAGCAAATGGGAATTATGAAAGAGTGCAGGATAGGGGCATGAAGTGGTTGGAAGGTGAGAAAAGAGGAAAGGGTAACTTGGGAAGGTGAGAAATCATACAGGTGAGAGAGACCCAATAGTCACAGCTAGGTAAACGTTCTCTTCCTACCCAAGTAGGCCACGCCTAACAGATGGGGTGGGTCAAACAATAATGTTATTATGGGTTTTTCCTTCTCCCTCAACTATACCTTATTATTACACCACTTTATTCAAAAATAGGATATGTTACCAAGTTCCAGGTTATTTGAGATTTCTTTTATTTCCCTAAAATTAGTGTTCCTACTCTCATGAAGTGGACAGTCTGATCGCAAATATTGACAAAACACGCTCAGGAGGTTAAGATGACTACTTTATTTCACAAAAATAGAATTTGAACTGATTGGGCTGTGGTTACTTTGGATTTTTGCTGTAAGTTTTGCAAACACTCAAAAAGAGTAGTAAAGTGTATTCCTATTCCCATTAGATTCCACAACAATATTTTGCCACATTTGCTTAAGTTAACCCTTAAGCTTTTTATTTATTTATTTTTGCTGAGATACTCTAAGTCCCTGTTTTCATCTCCCTCATCTCTGAAATCATTCTCCGACTCTTCAGTAGGGATGGGGTGGACCGCTGCCCCTTTGTTGAGATTTATTCAGTGCAAGGGCCACGGACGGTCAACAGGGCTCCACCTCATAATTTCCAAAGCTCCTGGTGGGGGTGCATGGCTCCTCATTAGTGCAGGGCAAGAATGGACACCAGGCTCAGCCCACAGTCTCCAGGACAGCAGGGCTGAGTGGGGAGGAAAAGGAGTGTGGCTTTTTTCTGTTATTACCTGAAGGAGAATGGATTTAGTCAAAAGGGTTCTCTCCTGCAAGGTGTACACACACACACACACACACACACACACACACACACACACACACACACACCAGGAATTAACCTTCAGATTATTCCTCAGATTCTGATGTCTCTAGCCAGATTGCTATCTTCTTTCCACTTTTTGGAGTTATATTAATTTCCCTATGTTTTTGTTCGTAGACGGTGCAGGAGGAAAAGAGTAGAACGTGTTTGGTCCATCTTGTTGGGAACTGAAAGTCCACTGCTATCCTTTTAAAACTTGAGATGAGTATGTCTCTTATTGGTTTTCAGCATTTATTCTTTTCCAATATATGTATTTAATGATTTATATTTCCCCTATTTTGGCTGTGGTTGCATTTCATAAATGTTGATATGTGTTATTTTAATGACCATTCATTTAAAATATGTTCAGGATTCTTCTGAGCCCATCCACTGAGCTCTCACGGATCAAGAATCCATGGGTAAGATGCTGCAGTTGTCATCAGGATTTAATTATTGTTTTCTAGCTTTATTGCATTTTTGCCAGAGAATATTTTGATGTTATTAAACTGTTTTGGAATTTGCTGTTACTGATTTTTGGTCCAGCATATGGTAAATTTTGTAAACATGCTTCATGTACTCAAATAGATGTGTATTATCCATACAATTATTAGATCAAATTTACTGATACTGTAAAATCCTCCATATACTACTTTTTACTGTGTGTAGGTATTCTACTAGGTAATCAGTATTTTCCCTTGTAGTTCTGCCAATTTTTAAAATATATACTTGAGAAATGGGTATAGAGGGCAAGTTCCTCAACATAATAAAGGCCATATATGACAAACCCACAGCCAACATTATACTTAACAGTGAGAAGCTGAAAGCTTTTCCTTTAAGATCTGGAACAAGACAAGGATGCCCACTCTGCCCACTTTTATTCAACATAGTACTGGAGGTCCTAGCCACAGCAATCAGGCAACACAAAGAAATAAAAGACATCCAGATTGGTAAGGAAGAAGTCAAACTGTCCCTGTTCGCAGTTGACATGATAGTATACATAAAAAACCCTGAAGAATCCACTCCAAAACCACTAGATCTAATACCTGAATTCAGCAAAGTTGCAGGATACAAAATTAATACACATATCTGTTGCATTCCTATATACTAATGGTGAACTAGCAGAAAGAGAAATCAGAAAAACAATTCCATTCACAATCGCATCAAAAAGAATAAAATACCTAGGAATAAACCTAATCAAGGAAGTGAAAGACCTATACCCTGAAAACTACAAGACACTCTTAAGAGAAATTAAAGAGGACATTAATAAATGGAAATTCATCCCATGCTCTTGGCTAGGAGGAATTAATATTGTTAAAATGGCCATCCTGCCTAAAGCAATCTACAGATTCAATGCAATCCCTATCAAGATACCAACAGCAGACTTCTGGGAAGATGGTGACGTGAACAGGGCGTCAGAAATCTCCTCCCAACATTATATTTATCCATGAAAACACAGCAAATACAACTATTCCTAAAAGAGAGACCAGAATACACAGGAAAGCGCACAGCGTGCAGCTACACATGAGAAGACTTGGCACCCCGCGAGGCGGGTAAGATACGGAGCCGCGACCCGGCGGGACCCGATCGCTCCCCCACCCCAGCACACCGGTGGGAGGAGAGGATTCAGAGTGGGGAGGGACTGGAAGTACAGGCCTGCAAAATAACCAGCCCCGGTGATCTGTGCCGGGGGCGCCGACACACATTGTGTGGTGTAGCGGAGATTGGAGAGACAGAGGGTGCAGGGTCTCAACAGGGAACGCGCCAGGTTGCTTGCAGCCGGCTCCGGGAAGGAAAAAAAAGAAAAGAAAAGTGCGAGCTTTTTTCAACGGTCTTAAAGAGACAAGAGCCCAGCAGAGGACCAGATCGCCCAGGCACACACAGCACAGCAGGCTGGGAGTCCTGGGGAGCCTTGGACCCCTTACCTGGCAACTGGGAAAGGGTGACCGCACTTAGACCTCCCACAGAGCTGAACAGCCTCCCATTCATTCCCACCCCAGCCAGAGGTATAAAGGACCCTGGGGAGTGGCGCGGCCACGGCTCTGGAATAGTGGAGCAACAGCACCACCTACAGCATTCCCACAGAATCCACTCCCGGTGGGCGTTTATTAATTTTTTTAGTTCATGTTGTTGTTTCTTGTCTTTCTTTTCTTTCTTTCTTTCTTTCTTTTTCCTTTTTTAAAATTTGTTTTTATTTATTTATTTCTATTTATTTATTTTTCCTTTTTAAAGTCATAAAGAGCCCAGCTGACATACATGTCAACTAACAGCAACCAATTCTATAGCCATGAAAAGACAGAGGAATATGGTACAGACAAAGCTTCAGACACAGACAACCCCAGAGAGGGAACCTGAAGGGATGGACATGCACAGTCTTCCTGAAAAAGAATTCAGAATAAAAGTCATAACCATGCTGACGGATCTACAGAGAAATGTGCAAGAGCTGAGGGAGGAAGTGAGGGAAGTGAGGAAAGACTATGCAGAAATCAGACAAGCCATCGACGGGCTTAACAGCAGACTGGATGAGGTGCAAGAGACTGTTAATAGAATAGAAAA
>JAQQAC010019400.1:11603039-11656024 GCA_029783875.1 Phataginus tricuspis | reverse complement strand
ACTATTTACAATAGCCAAGAAATGGAAGCAACCTAAGTGTCCATCAGTAGATGAATGGATAAAGAAGATGTGGTATATATACACAATGGAATATTATTCAGCCATAAGAAGAAAGCAAATCCTACCATTTGCAACAACATGGATGGACCTAGAGGGTATTATGCTCAGTGAAGTAAGCCAGGCGGAGAAAGAAGACAAGTATCAAATGATTTCACTCATCTGTGGAGTATAAGAACAAAGGAAAAACTGAAGGAACAAAACAGCGGCAGACTCAGAACCCAAGAATGGACTAACAGTTACCAAAGGGAAAGAGACTGGGGATGATGGGTGGGAAGGGAGGGACAAGGGGGAAAAGGGGCATTATGATTTGCGCATGTAATGCAGCGGCGGGAGACACGGGAAAGGCAGTATTTATAGAGAAGACAAGTAGTGAGTAGTGATTCTAAAGCATCTTACTATGCTGATGGACAGTGACTGTAGTGTGGTATGTGGGGGGAACTTGATAATAGGGGGTCTAGTAACCATAATGTTGTTCAAGTGATTGTACATTAATGGTACCAAAATAAAAAAATAAAAATAAAAATAAAAGAAATTTGAGGATATATATTATATACATGTAAGTATATGTTTATGTTATGTTGTTGGAGAATTTAATATTTTATTATTGCACTGTATCCCAGCATATATATGTATATAATAAAATATATATATATATCAGATATATATATATATTGCCTTAAAGCTTGCTTGTTATTTATGTTTTAGTTTCAAATGTAATAATACTTTGGAGCCAAAAGGATAATATCTTTCTCCCACAGAGAATTTTATTTGCTTCTGTCAGTTAGCTGTGAAGACATCAGCAATCCAGAATCAGCTTAATAAACTCTCAGGGACAGAGGTACTTGGAGCTGGGCTGAAGATCAACTTCCCTTTTCACTCTTACTCTCAGTGTACATTGCTTTGGAGTCCTCTACATAGAACAACAATTGAGGAAAAAGTGAAATGACAGATCTGTCAGACAAATCCAGTGTGTGGGAGTCCTACCTGACAACTGGTATAGTTTCCTTCAGCAGGTCAAGGGGATGACAACAAATAGGGAAAAGGTCAGTTCTGGATTACCACAGGCTCACGAGACTTATACAGCAAGCATGCAATCAGTGGACATCTTTTGATATTGATTCAAACAAACCAAGTATAAAGACTTTTGAGAGAATTTGCAACTTCAAATAAGGATAGAGGAAATTAATATTAAGGAGGTATTGTTAATTCTGTTCAGTGTGATAATGATATTATTATACCAGTAGATGTCCTTGTGTTTCGAGATATATATGAAAATATTTTTGGGGAGAAAGGACAAGATGTCATGGATTTGTATTTAATTTATTTCAGTAAGAAGAAAGGAAGAAAATAAAGTTAAATAAAACAAGTGGGACAACATGTTGAAAATTGTTGAATCTGGAAGATGTTTTTATGGAAATTTAACTCTTTTCTCTAGTGTGTGTGTGTGTTTTTTAAAGCTTTCATAATAGAAGAATATTTTATTCTTGCCCAGGAGTAAAGTAGATAGGACAACCTTTCTGGGTTTTATGGGGTTTTGTTTTGTTTTGTTTTTTTGGTGATAGTGGTGGTGGTGAGACAAGAACTGTGGGCTTAGCCAGAGTAGGGTGAGGGTCTGAGGAAAAAGCAAAGCAGGATAATCCATTGTTTTGCTTTGGCCTGCTGGCGGGGGCCAGCTTATTTTTTTTTAGTTTACCTAGGTGCTGCTTTTCCTCCTCCAGCCCTAATCAAGTGATTTGCAACCTGGGCAATTTAGCAAGCAAGCCCAAAACAACGTAGTGAAAACAGGAAAGATTCCATCTTGAAGATAAGATTGCATTTAAAAACCCAATTAGTTAAAAAGTAAGTTTCTTAACATACTCTTTAATAGACAGTAACTCAGCCCACCTTGGGAGCAAAGCAGGCAGTCTTGAGTGATATGTTCCCAGACCAGGAAGCTGCTCTCCTGGGAGGAAATCAGAGCAGTAAATTTCTTGTAAATAACCCAGAAGAGTAATAAGAAACTTAATGTCTCTTCAAAGATAAACATTTTGGACCACTTAGCACGTCTGCAACCCTAGCCCTTTGTCTCTCAACCGCCTATAAATCCCCTAGATGACGCACCACCATGGGCTCTCTTGTCACCTCCTGGCATGAGCCAGGAACTCTGTCCTCTCATTTTATCTCTTAAGTAAAAGCCTCTCACTTGCTCTCCTACCCTGTTTGTGAAGTTCATTCTTCAACTTTGCAAACAAGAACCCCGGCATCAGTGGTTCTACAGGTTTTCTGGACTTAAGGTCCTATCACACCGAGTACATTATGGCCTCTGATTTAACCTAGCTTATGGAATAATAAGGCTATTGATTAATTGGATTTACTATCAAAAGCAGTTTGAAAGTAGGTGATGTGCTATCTGAAGATGAACTCAAGAAACAGTTTCAAGATTTTATATATGACTTGCCCCTTTCAGTACTGCAATGTTTTCTCCAGTTTCCTGCCATTGCAGTTTTTGTTCTTAGGCCACATTTCTTTAGAATAGCAATTACAGCCAAGGAAATGGAGTACATTATCACTGCTTCTGCATTAAGACCATCAGGCTGTCACAACACTTGCCTTTTTGTGATTTCTTGGTACCTTGGAATCAATGGCTCATGCCAGCTACAAATGTTAGAGTTCTAGATGCATTCAGGTACATGTGACACAAAGAAGGTAACCCAGCCAAGGTGAGATTGAAATCTTCTGTTCCTTAAATTTGTTTAATGCAGTTCAGGCCAATCCTCTTTCAAGATTCATTTTAAACCTATTCGTCCCTTCCATCCTTTGATAGTTTTTATTTTCTTTCTGTATTTCAAGCTTTACTTTTCTCTCTTACACCAGATATTTTCTTGACAATTGCTTATTGTATACTATAGTATAGTTTGTTAGGCAGAAAAATAGGTATGAATGGGTGGAGGGAGAATACGGCCAGTAAAGCCCACTAAAAGGGACTCAAAAGAGTTAACCAGATAAAACTAGAGAGCCAGAAAAAACTTAAAGAGTTAATGAGTTCATTAGTTGAAGCCCCAAAGGCCAGAAGCAACTTGGAATGTCCGGATAGTCCCCAAATAAAGAAAAGTATCCAAGCACAGCCCATGCCTTTATTGTATCAGTTAGATCATGCCACTGTAAAATCTCCTTGTCTGCTAAAAGGCCTAGCTTATTCTTTAATTTAACCTATATGCTGTTTTTTCCCTCTTCCTCCAGACCCTAATCAAGTAACTTTGTAACCAGGGCAGGAAACAGACCTCAGAAGTGTAAATAAATCTATGTGGACAAAGAATGCTGAAGTTCCAAACCAACATAGTCACCTAAATAATCCTATTCTTAAAATAAAACTTCAAAGGAATTATGAATCACCTGTATACATCATGCCTTATGCTGACCTTTACCCAAAAAAGCCCATAAAACCCCAGACCTCAAACCCTTAAGCATGCTTCCTCTCTGAGGTTGCCTATACTCCCCTTTCTGCGAGTGTGTCACTCGGTCCTATTTCAGATAAGTAGGGAGGAGCTACTGAGAGCTCTGATTTGGGCTTGCAAATTCCTGTCACCTGGGTGACCAGGACAGGACTGCAGCTGTACAGTCATGCTCCTTAGTAGCTTGCCTGAAAGTCTCCTTCATTTGCCCTTGGGAATTTCTCAGAACATAATCTCACTCCATCCATTGCTCTGTGGCTCCCCCAAATCCTGGGGTGGTAGGGACTTAGTACCCATGCCATGGAGATCCAAGCAGACACTGGACGCCAGGTGACACTGGCTTAGGGAGTTGGCAGGGGATGTGCCCCATGCCAAGCAGCAGTTCAGAGAGCTTCCCTTTCCTTCCTCTCTTTGCTTTATTCAAGTAAACCTGCATTTGTCTATCTTGACTTTGGCAGCACCCTCCCTGCCTTTACCTTGATTCCAGCCCACTCCTCTCTTGGAGTGCATTCAAATAAAACCTTAACTCTGCTTCATTACTGTGTCTCTGCCCTTCAATTCTTTGTTGCAGTGGGGACAAGAACTGAGGAAAACAAACTCAAGCCCTGCAACAGTTACATGTGTAAGAAAAAAAAGAGAGAAGAGGGAAGACTGGGCTTGACCAACAGCATTCATCCAAAATGAACCCCATTACAGATTTCCTACTCTATCGGAAAGTAGGGCCTCCCTATGAAGCCTTTCCGAAGCCAAAATGACATAAAGCAGAACTATGCCAGGTTTCTGAACACTTGAATTAGGCTGCTTCACTTTTAGGAAAGACCTACATTAATCAGTATGATAATGGCTTATGTAGTAAAAATGAAAATCCTCTTCGAATTTTTTAGTTAGCCGAAAGAGGCACTATTAAACGTCTTTCTTAAAAGCCCAGTGACCTAATTCGAGCTTTCAGAAAACAGGAATAACTGTATTCAAAACACCAAAGGACCGCTGCCTGGCAGGAAGTGCTACCATGCAGCGTGCTCTGGAAAGTAGTCTAGAAGACCATGTAGTGGAAGAAACTTTTGCACCAGAGAAATATGTCAGTGGCATTCTATCCACTGGACCTGTTTTTTCGTAGACATTTCTAGAACAATGTGCCTCTGTAGTATTTTCCCCTCCAGTATTCTGGGAAATTTAATCCAATAATCAGTGTAGTAATTCACATTTGTCACTCTCGCCCTAGGACTTTGCAGTAAGTATAGATCAGTTGCTCCCCGGGCCACACAAGCACTTTAACCCAGGGAGGCAGGATCCCGGACGTTGTTCTCCTGGGGCATTCTGGGAAACCCAGTTCCGGAGCTCTGAGAACTGGCGGGCACGTCTATCCTGAGGAGCGGGGCTGTGCATTGTGGACCTCCTAGGGCATTCTGGGAAGTGTAGTTCGGGAACTCCTAGTAGTCTCAGGCACTTCCGTTTCCAAAGAGCTGTGCTGGGGAATTCTGGGAAATGTTGATGTGGGCTCCAGGTAGTAGCCGGCACTTCCGGGCCAGGGGGCGAGGTTATGGCCACATTTACCTTGCTGGTGGCTGGCAAGTTACGTGTCTCGCAACCCTTCAGGACTTCTTCCACCCGCTCTTTGAGGCGACAGTAACCCACTTGAGGGAAAAACAGTGGATGTTTGAGGTGTGAGACGGCAGTTTTAGTTATTTGGGGCAGAGCCTGCCCGTTTGGGGAGATTATCGTATCCCCGGGTTGGGTGCGGGCTCGGGTCCCAGCCTCTTGGGCGCTTAGCTCCCCCAGCATGCCTCGCCCGCCAGTCAGCCATTTCCTGGCAGTACAACGTTGGGCGAGCTACTTTGTCTCTCTGTCTTATTTGCTCATACGCAAAGTAGGTTGATAGTAGTAACCTTACTAATAGCGTTGGACTGCCCACTGTTTATTCGGGCAGTGGTGATATTTCACAGCCTACTTTCCTTCCTCAGCTCTGACATCAAGAAAGACCTCACAGGTGGAGGAGTGGGAGATCCCTTGGCTCTTAGCAGCAGGGCCCTCAGGGGAAGGACTTGGCATTCTTTTTCTACAAAGATATTTTCATAATCGGAGAATATGTGGGAAGTGTACGTGTTCGTGAGTAATGCTAGTAATTAAGCATTAGTTTTTAAGTTCCAGTCTAATAGATTTATACAAATTAGAGTGGCCCTATGAAAAGAATGTTTGCTATTTAGGAATTAATACTTGTAAGTCCGGGGAGAGGAAATCCCGGGGCAAAATACCTCTAAAAACTGAAACCAGTCAAAGGGAGAAATAAAGTTTAAAATCCGTTTATGCTTACAAAACTGCAGTCTGGCCCATCTCTCCTGCTCTAGCAGCAGCAAAACCGGCCCTCCCCCTCACCTCTCAGGTACAGATAAGCCCTCCGTTGCCCAGGTAATTACCCATTGATATGGAAATGAACTTCTCCACCCCGGAGGGAAAATGCAAATACACTAAAATGCAAATACACTAAACACCGTACTTCTTTCCACCTCTGAACACCTCTTGATATGCAGATGTACCAAAGCCAGTGAGATTTTCTGGATATGTTACAATTTTACCCACGATACTTAAGAAATTTTTAATTCAACTATAGTTGATATACAGTATTACAGTGTTTTCAGGTGTACAACGTAGTGATTTGACAATTATATACATTACTAAATTCTCACCAGGCTAAGTGTAGTAACCATCTCGAACAGTTTATTTTTTAAGTAAACCTGTAACATGGTAATATAAATAACAGCTTTCATGAGGAAGCCAAATTTCCAAAAATAAATTTACCAAGAAAAGGGCTGTATTTTACGTTTCTGCAAATCTTTAATTCCTGACTTTTTCTAAGAAAAGCAGCTAGATTTTCATACCTTCTGGATTCTCTCTGTTGTGGTGTATTGTTTTGGTTGAAGTACTGAAGAAAATCTAACCTCCCACAGTTAGAAGTTGGAAAAGGACAACTTTAATAGACTTTACAGATAATATTCTCCTTTAATACTGCACCAAAGTTCGACAAATGATAGTTTGTTAAAGGTTTTTGCAATGTAGAATCTAAAACCGAATCAGAGTACTTTTTGCACTCTGTTCATTCAAATCCTCAGTCTGTCTTGTACTTTTGAGTTTTTTTTACCCATCATGGTTTTGTGATGTGCGGTTGCTCATTTGGAAAATATTAAATGGCTGGGTTTTGCAGATCTTTCAGATATTGACACATTAAAAAAATTTGTTTTCATCAATATCATCCATCTCATCAGAAAAGTTGATTCTGTAAAGACCTTAACTCTTTAACTACATGGAAAAGACGTCCCAGCAGGAGCTAAAAGACTACTCTCCTGACATGCTGCATTTCAGGCAGTGAGTGATAAGATATTTTCTACCAAACTTGCCAGTCATTGCAACCATTCCAGGGCCTTACAGTCATCTAGACTTTGACATAACTCTCCAATATGATATTAAAGACATTAAAATCTGTCTGAAAACATCTCTGATAATCCATCTGTAAACATTTTACTAAACATTTTCAGCAGGACCCTGATGTCCAGAAAGACAGATTGTGTAGTGTGGCCCTGACTGAAACCTTCAGATAGGCAGAGTTATTGAGAGGCTGTTTATCAGGCACTTGCCGTGGCAATAGAAGAGACAACTTTTAATTGACTATTTTTACATTTGCTCCAGGTCATTTAACGCTGAACTGAAGAGTTTGCTGAGAAAAACCTCAGACATTCAGATGTCTGTATAAATTTAGAAACTTTGAAATAATAGTAAAGATAAATATTTTAGAAAATAAATTTCTAAACCTAAAATTATTTTGGAGCTTAGCAAGAGTTCACAGTAGGTGTTAACTTATAGTTGGTATCAATCTAGAAAAATAAGATTAGGTATATATGTTGTGCAGAAATTTCCAGACATATTTTGAATATCTGGATTAAACTTCTAGTTTTTAATATTTAGTATTTAAGATATGTAAAATAAACCCAAATGTGCTAAACTATTGATTGTGTTATTGTTTTCCTTAACGATTCCAGTTCATATAACAACCTAATTTACTATCTAAGATTCTACACTGATTTTAATGCAGTTCAGTAGAAAAAACAATGTTAGTGTCATATCCAAAACTTCTCTTAGTCTAAAGTTGACACATGAAACACTTAATTTCCTCTTGTGCTTGATTTGTCCGTGCTAAAAATCATTCTAAACTCTCTCAAAATATACTGCATGAAGGAGCATAACCTCTAAACACGTGGCATTTCCATCTACTTTCTCATTATCATTCCATTACCATCTGGAGTGAGTTCTATTCCTAGACTTGTGAAAGTTCAATTTTAATTGAAGTAGAGGTTTTTGGTTTTTTATGTTTTGTTCTTTTTTAAAAATTGAAGTATCATTGATATACAATCTTATATTAGTTTCAAGTATGCAACATAGTGGTTCAACAGTTACCCATATTAAATCCTCACCCCCATTAGTACAGTTGCCATCTGTCAACATAGGAAGATGGTACAGAATCATTGATTATATTCTCCATGCTATACTACTATCCCCATAACCAACTTATATTATGATTGAGAATTTTTGTGCCCCTTTATCCCTCTCAACTTCCCCACACACCCACCCCAACCTCTCCCCCAATTTATGTTTTGTTCTTATTTTTAGTTGTTATTTTTATCTTTTTATGGTTTTGCAGACAACTGATTTCTAATTTTTAGCTTACATATGAGACTTGGTTATAAATGGGTCTCACAAATGCTTGGTGGATTGGGACCTACTCGACCACCTACTGGCTTCTGAAAACTTGTAAATCATGATGAAAATGTAAGCTGAAGCTTCCTGAAGTTTATTAAAGTTTCATGCTCTGTCTTAAGTGTCAGACCTTGAAATCTCTGAACAATGTGTTCCCCTGTCGACATTTCTGAATTCTCTGTTCTTCATAGGAAGCAATGAAGAAAGGGAAATGGAACCTAAGAGCTTTCCTGCTAGCAAATCTGGCAACAAATTGCAAGTTATTTAACCAGGATCCAAGAATCTCTGATAAATTGTTCTCATTTGCATAAACAAGGTGATTCCTCTTGCTAAGTATGGACGGGGACACAAAATTTTAAAGATGAAGGTTACATCTTGAACCATCAAAGGGATGGTTCCGATAATATAACAGATTCAGAATTTTCCATCTTGTAGGCCTAGGACTCTTGGAGGAAAACGTGAGTGAACCACAGAATAATTAGAGAAGATGTCAGCAAATTCTCATGAAAAATGGACGATGAAATATGATTGGTGTGTTATTCATAGAGTATGCAAAAGAGAAAATTTTTATAACCACAGTGACTGAAAAAGACAGAATAAAGCATTAACCTATGACCAGCATAGAATAATTCACACAGGATAAAAAGCTACTAGTGTATGCTGGTGTATGTTGAGACCTTCAGTAATGTCTCTGACTTTGTACTTCCATCAGCAATTTCACTTAAGAAAGAAGGCCTGTACCTGTAGTGAATGTGGAAAAGGTTTCTGTTATAACTCAGTTCTTCATGAAAAATGCTGTAAATGTGATAATGGCTTCATTCAGTGTTTACATTTGCAGACTCATGAGAAAATCCACACCGTACAAAAACCATATAAATGTGAGAACATGGAAAAGGATTCTGTTATGAATTAGCACTTAATATTCATTGCAAAGTCTACATAGGAAAGAAACCTTTTAATTTTAGGTTGTGTGGAAGGGCATTTTTTCATATGTTAGATCTTCAGGACCATTAGAGAATCTATATTGAGGGGAAATGCATGTGATAAGAGTGTCCATTGTAAACCAGCACATAATGCTTAACTGTAACTTCTGAAAAACTGTACAAATGTGAGGAATGTGGCAAGGTTGAAAGCTTAAATCTTTACATTCTATCAGATAATCCACATGGGATAGAAACCCTGCAGATCTGAGGAATATGGTAAGGGCTTCATTCAGCTTTCACACTTTCAGGCCCAACATGAAATCCACACTGGAGAGTAACCATGCATATGTAAAGTGGGTGGTAAGGGGTTCAGTCTTCAAGTCTTGAGGGCTATCAAAGTGTCCACACTAGGGAGAAATAAGATAAATGTGAGAGTGTGGGAAGAACTTCAGGAGAAGCTCCGGTTATCAAGTTCATATTATTATCTACTCCAAATGAGAGAATCCCTATAAATGTGAGGTGTGTGGGAAAAACTTCTATCAGAAATTCATATTTTAATATTCAACAGAAGGCCCACAATTGAGAGAAACTTTATAAGTATGTGGAATTGTGGGCAGGAGTTCACAATTTGAAGTTCACCAGTTCCTTCCTGGTGAGAAATGATAAAACTGTGAAGAGTGTGGAAAGGGCTTCAGCCATTCTGGCCCATGAGAAAGACCACAATGAGGAGAAACCGTTCAAATAGGAGAAGTGTGGATATAGTTTCTGTCAGAATTCACAGCTTCAAGCCTACCAGAGAGCCCACACTGGGGGAAAAAATACATAAAAGGAGTTTTTTTGTGAGGAGTGGGAAAGTCTTCATCATTAATTGGAGTATCCAAGTGGAAGAGAAACAGTGTACATGGGGGGGGGGGTATGCAAAGCACTTCGGCTTCCCCTCATGATTCAGCTGCATCATAATGTCCATTCTAGAGAGAAGTACAAACATTATAGTATGTGTAGTATGGTTTTCAGATGGTCTTCTTGACTTCAGTATCACCAGAAGTTTCATGCAGGAGAGAAACCTAAAATTATGAGATAAGTGGTAAGAGCTTCAGTTTTGAGATCAAATTTTGTAAATCATCACATTTATCCAAGGTAAATTTTTAAGAAGTGAAGGCAGTGGTAGGAACTTGACCAGGGGATCCACATAGGCAAACGGTTATGTAAACTGATGTTTTTAAAAGATTTAAATGAGATCTAAATTCATCTAATCACTTGGTCAAGTAGGAGATAAAGTATTTTCATCCCAGTCAGTGTTGCCCGCATAGCTCAGTATCACAGTGGTCGAGAGCCCATACAGCAGAGAACCCTTGTGAGGGGAACACTAAGTACAAAAGTCCTAACTGATGTTTAATCAGACCTTACTCAGGAGAGAGGCCATAAAAAGGATAAGACTATGATCAGGTCTTTAACAAAAGCACAATGATGGAAATACCAATATCAATTTCCACTAAGATATAAGCTCCATGAGGGCAGAGATTGAAAAACACTCGTTGAATGAAGGAATGAATGGAAAAAAGTAAAGTACCTTAGTGCACTGAGTTTGTAATTCTTCTCACTAGAGTTAAGCATTCTGGATGTTTCCTTGATTTTTTAAAAATTTCTTCCTTTCAAACGATTGATTTAAATTTAATTATTGAATAACCACAGTCATAACTGGAATGTCTATACCTCTTGGGTACTGCAAAACTTCTCACCTTGAAGGCAGATTGGAAACTGCCATCCTCACTTTCTCCTCTTTAGACTCCAACTCCGAGGACTGTATCAATGAAGAGGATGAAAGCTCTATTCTGGTTCCCTTGCCTGGACTACATGGGAGCCCAAGGTTTTATTCACCCACAAGTACCAGCAACTGTGGGCGACCTCAAAAGGCACAGGCAACTGGGAATTCGGAGTGGAGAAAAAGGGAGGCTCATTCAGGTCACCCTGTGCCTGTAATCTGCCTTTCAAGCATTTTGATTGTTTCTCTGTTGGCTTATGCCTCTTTCTCATATTAATTTGTAAGGCTTCTTTTTATAATTGAATACAAGCCCCCAGCCAAGTGTATATATATTGTAAATATCTTCCCCACGCTGATTTACCTGTTCATTGTCTTTTTTTTTTGCTACTATAAATGTACAATTACATGGGCAATATTATGGTTACTAGACTTCCCCTATTATCAAGTCCCCCCCACATACCCCATTACAGACACTGTCCATCAGCATAGGAAGATGCTATAGAATCACTTCTTGTCTTCTCTGTGTTGTACTGCCTTCTCCGTATCACCTCCGCCCCCGCTACATTATGTGTACTAATGGTAATACCCCTTTGTTCCCCTATCCCTCCCTTCTCACCCATCTTCCCCAGTTCCTTTCCCTTTGGTAACTGTTAGTCCATTCTTGGGTGCTGTGAGTCTGCTGCTGTTTTGTTCCTTCAGTTTTTTCTTTGTTCTTATACCCCATAGATGAGTGAAATCATCTGATACTTGTCTTTCTCCGCCTGGCTTATTTCACAGAGCATGATACCCTCTAGCTCCATCCATGTTGTTGCAAATGGTAGGATTTGTTTTCCTCTTATGGCTGAATAATATACCATTGTGTATATGTACCACTTCTTCTTTATCCATTCATCTACTGATGGACACTTAGGTTGCTTCCATTTCTTGGCTATTGTAAATAGTGCTGTGATAAACATAGGGGTGCATATGTCTTTTTCAAACTGGGCTGCTGCATTCTTAGGGTAAATTCCTAGGAGTGGGATTCCTGGGTCAAATGGCATTTCTATTTTGAGTTTTTTGAGGAACCTCCATACTGCTTTCCATAATGGTTGAACTAATTTGCATTCCTACCAGCAGTGTAGGAGGGTTCCCCTTTCTCCATATCCTCCCCAACATTTGTTGTTGTTTGTCTTTTGGACGGCGGCCATCCTAACTGGTGTGAGGTGATAACTCATTGTGGTTTTAATTTGCATTTCTCTGATGATTAGCGATGTGGAGCATCTTTTCATGTGTCTGTTGGCCACCTGAAATTCTTCTTTGGAGAAGTGTCTGTTCAGCTCCTCTGCCCGTTTTTTAATGGGCTTATTTGCTTTTTGTTTGTTGAGGTGTGTGAGCTCTTTATATAATTTGGATGTCAACCCCTTATTGGATATGTCATTTATGAATATATTCTCCCATACTGTAGGATGTATTTTTGTTCTATTGAGGGTGTCCTTTGCTGTACAAAAGCTTTTTAGTTTCATATAGTCCCAATTTTTCATTTTTGCTTTTGTTTCCCTTGCCTGGGAGGTATGTTCATGAAGAAGTTGCTCATGTTTATGTCCAAGAGATTTTTGCCTATATTTTTTCTAAGAGTTTTATTATTTCATGACTTACATCCAGGTCTTTGATCCATTTTGAGTTTACTTTTGTGTATGAGGTTAGACAGTTACATGTAGATGTTGCAACACCAGCTGTTGAAGAGGCTGTCATTTCTTCATTGTATATCCATGCCTCCTTTATCATATATTAATTGACCATATATGCTTGGGTTTACATCTGGGCTCTCTAGTCTGTTCCATTGGTCTATGGGTCTGTTCCTTATGCCAGTACCAAATTGTCTTGATTACTGTGGCTTTGTAGTAGAGCTTGAACTCAGGGAGCATAATTCCCCCTGCTTTGTTCTTCCTTCTCAGGATTGCTTTCGCTATTCAGGGTCTTTTGTTGTTCTGTATGAATTTTAGGACAATTTGCTCTAGTTCATTGAAGAATGCTGTTCATATTTTGATAAGGATTTCACTGAATCTGTAAATTGCTTTAGGCAGGATGACCATTTTCCCAATATTAATTCTTCCTATCCATGAGCACAGGATGTGTTTCCATTTATTGGTATCTTCCTTAATTTCTCTCATGAGTGTCTTGTAGTTTTCAGAGTATAAGTCCTTCACTTCCTTGGTTAGGTTTATTCCTAGGTATTTTATTCTTATTGATGCAATAGTGAATGGAATTGTTTTCCGGATTTCTCTTTCTGCTAGTTCATCGTTATAGGAATGCAACAGATTTCTGTGTATTAATTTTGTATCCCGCAACTTTACTGAACTCAGGTATTAGATCTAGCAGTTTTGGAGTGGATTCTTTAGGGTTTTCTATGTACAATATCATGTCATCTGCAAACAGGGACAGTTTGACTTCTTCCTTACCAATTTGGATTCCTTTTATTTCTTTGTGTTTTCTGATTGCTGAGGCTAGGACCTCTTGACCTATGTTGAATAAAGGTGGGGAGAGTGGGCATCCTTGTCTTGTTCCCGATCTTAAAGGAAAAGCTTTCAGCTTCTCACTGTTAAGTATAATGTTGGCTGTGGGTATGTCATATATGGCCTTTATTATGTTGAGGTACTTGCCCTCTATACCCATTTTGTTGAGAGTTTTTATCATAAATGGATATTGAATTTTGTCGAATGCTTTTTCAGCATCTATGGAGATGATCATGTGGTTCTTGTCCTTCTTTTTGTTCATGTAGTGGATGATGTGGATGGAGTTTTGAATATTGTACCATCCTTGCATCCCTGGGATGAGTCCCACTTGATCATGATGGATGATCTTTTTGATGTATTTTTTAATTCGATTTGCTAATATTTTGTTGAGTATTTTTTCATCTATGTTCATCAGGGATATTGGTCTATAATTTTCTTTTTTTGTGGTGTCTTTGCCTGGTTTTGTTATTAGAGTGATGTTTGCCTTGTAGAATGAGTTTAGGAGTATTCCCTCCTCTTCTACTTTTTGGAAAACTAAGGAGGATGGGTATTAAGGCTTCACTAAATGTTTGATAAAATTCAGCAGTGAAACCATCTGGTCCAGGAGTTTGGTTCTTAGGTAGTTTTTTGATTACCAGTTCAATTTCCTTGCTGATAAATGGTCTATTCAGATTTTCTGTTTCTTCGTGGATCAGCCTTGGTAGGTTGTATTTTTCTAAAAAGTTGTCCATTTCTTCTAAGTTATCCAGTTCCTTAGCATATAATTTTTCATAGTATTCTCTCATAATTCTTTGTATTTCTGTGGTGTCTGTAGTGATTTTTCCTTTTTAAATTTCTGATTCTGTTTATGTGTGTAGACTCCCTTTTTTTCTTGATAAGTCTGGCTAGGGGTTTATCTATTTTGTCTATTTTCTTGAAGAACCAGCTCCTGCTTTCATTGATTCTTTCTATTGTTTTGTTCTTCTCAACTTTATTTATTTCTACTTTAATCTTTATTATGTCCCTCCTTCTATTGACTTTTGGCCTCATTTGTTCTTCCTTTTCTAGTTTCATTAATTGTGGGTTTAGACTGTTCATTTGGGATTGTTCTTCTTTCCTGAGGTAGGCCTGTATTGCAATAGATTTCCCTCTCAGCGCGTGGCCTTCGCTATGTCCCACAGATTTTGTGGTGTTGAATTATTGTTGTCATTTGTCTCCATATATTGCTTGATCTCTGTTTTTATTTGTCATTGATCCATTGATTATTTAGGAGCATGTTATTAAGCCTCCATGTGTTTCTGGGCTTTTTCATTTTGTTTGATTAATTTATTTCTAGTTTCATACCTTTGTGATCTGAGAAGCTGGTTTGTACAATTTCAATCTTTTGAATTTACCGAGGCCATTTTTGTGGCCTAGTATATGATCTATTCTTGAAAACGTTCCATGTGCACTTGAGAAGAATGTGTATCCTGTTGCTTTTGGTTGGAGTGTTCTGTATATGTCCATTAAGTCCATATGTTCTTGTTCTAACACGTTGTTCAGTGCCTCTGTGTCTTCATTTATTTTCTATCTGGTTGCTCTGTCCTTTGCCGTGAGTGGTGTGTTGATGTCTCTGAAAATGAGTGCATTGCATTCTATTTCTCCCTTTAATTCTGTTAGTATTTGTTTCACATATGTAGGTGATCCTGTGTTGGGTTCACAGATATTTATAATAGTTATATCCTCTTGTTGGACTGACCCTTTTATCATTATGTAATGTCCTTCTTTGTCTCTTGTGACTTTCTTTGTTTTGAAGTCTATTTTGTCTGATACAAGTAGTGCAACTCCTGCTTTTTTCTCCTTATTAATTGCATGAAATATCATTTTCCATCCCTTCAGTTTTTGTCTCTGTATGTCTTTGGGTTTGAAGTGAGTCTGTTGTAGGCAGCATATAGATGGGTCTTGTGTTTTATCCACTCAGTGACTCTATGTCTTTGATTGGTGCATTCAGACCATTTACATTTAGGGTGATTATAGATAGGTATGTGCTCATTGCCATTGCAGGATTTAGATTCATGTTTACCAAAGGTTCAAGGGTAATTCCCCTACTATCTAACAGTCTAATTTAACTCACTTCCTATGCTATTACAAACACAACCTAAAGGTTCTTTTTTTTCCCTCCTTTTTCTTCCTCCTCCATTCTTTGTATGTCATGAATCATATTCTTTACTCTTTGTCTATCCCTTCGGTGACATCTATTTAGTCTGAGGAATACTTCCATCTATAGGAGTCCCTCCAAAATGCACTGTAGAGGTGATTTGTGGGAAGTAAATTCTCTCATCTTTAGCTTATCTGAAAATTGTTCAATCCCTCCTTCAAATTTAAATGATAACCTTGCCGAGTATTCTTTGTTCGAGGCCCTTCTGCTTCATTGCATTAAATATATCATGCCACTCCCTTCTGGCCTGTAAGGTTTCTGCTGAGAAATATGATGATAGCCTGATGGATTTTCCTTTGTATGTGATTTTTTGCTCTCTCTAGCTGCTTTTAAAAGTCTGTCTTTATCCTTGATCTTTGACATTTTAATTAGTATATGTCCTGATGTTGTCTTCCTTGGGTCCCTTGTGTTGGGAGATCTGTGCACCTCCATGTCTTGAAAGACTATCTCCTCCCCCTGATTGGGGAAGTTTTCAGCAATTACCTCCTCAGTGACACTTTCTATGCCTTTTTCCCTCTCTTCTTCTTCTGGTACCCCTATTAGGCGAATATTGTTCCATTTGGATTGGTCACACAATTCTCAATATTCTTTCATTCTTAGAGATTCTTTTTTCTCTCTGTGCCTCACCTTCTTCGTATTCGTCTTCTCTAATTTCTATTCTATTTATCATCTCTTCTACTACATCTAATCTGCTTTTAAATTCCTCCATTTTATGTTTCATTTCAGATATGGAATTTCTTAATGATTGAATCTCTGTCTTAAATTTGTTCCTGAGTTCTTGAATATTTTTCTGTGCTTCCATAAGCCTTTTTATGACTTTTATTTTGAACTCTCTTTCAGGAAGATTGGTGAGTTCAGTTTCATTTGGTCCTTTTTCTGGAGTTTGTGAGATTTTGGTCTGCACCATGTTCTTTTGATGTTTCATATTTCTGTGTCATGCCCTGTGTTGCTCAGAAGCTCCAGTCACTGGAGCTGCCCAGCCCCTAGAGTAAATTTGCGGGTCATAGGGTAGTGGAGCTGGTGCCTGGGGAGAGGAAAGTTCTGTTTCCTGATTCCTGTCTGCTCTGTCTGTCACCCGTATCAGAGCCAGTGGGCTGAGTACACAGGTGTAAGTCTCTGTGCTTGGCATCTCTAGATGTTGTAGGTGGGGCCTCCCTCTGGCTGGCCTGTCGCCAGAGCAGTGACTGCCTGTTTGTGAGCCAGTGCTGTCAGGCCAGGAGGAAGGCTCGGCAGGCTGTGTGTCACAGTGGGGCCCTCGGAGCTGAGTAGATAGCCAGGGGGATGGAGCACCTGAAGCTCCCCAAAGTTCCCAATCTGCTGGGCAGAGCACATCCAGATAACCTTGTCCCCCTATCCCTTCTCCCTTGCAGCAAGCTCCGTGCAACCCCCACCCCTTCAGAAGCCCTGTCGCTGCTAGGAAGCCTCTCAGACCTCCTGCCTTTCCCTTGTCCCTGAGCAGCCGGGTGTGGATCCCATATTCCTGAAATGGCCAGAATCTGTCTCTCAAGCACTCTGCCTGTCCCAGATCCCCATCCTCCAGAGCACCACACAATGTAGGTTTCTGCTTGCAAAGCTCATCTCCAGGGCTATTTGTTTAGCAGTCCCAGGCTTCCACCCCCTCCCCGCTCCATTTCTCTTCCTCTCGCTTGTGAGCTGGGGTGGGGGAAGGGCTTAAGTCCCACCGGATCAAGGCTTTTGTACGTTACCCTGTTTTGTGAGGTCTGCTCTGTTCGTGAGGTCAGTATGCAGCCTGGTGCAGCCTTCTTTCCTGTTACTGTTTTAGGGTTAGTTGTGTTAACTATATTTTCACACTATCTGTCGTTTTGGGAGGAGTTCTCTGTCTCACCTCTCATGCCGCCATCTTGAATCTCTACAGATGTATTCTTAATAGGGGCTAATATATCATTTCCCTTTATGATTAGTGGATTTTAAGTATTTACTAAGAAAGCTACCCTGAGATCATAAAGTACTCTCCCGTATTATTAGGTGGTGCAATGACTTGTGATTCCAATTCCCCAAAGTTAGGTCAAATTTAACAGTACAAGGGCATAATCCTTACAAGACTTTAAAGTATGCAAATTCTTAACGTATAAAGACTAAACTGCAAGTTCAGGATTTCCAATGCCACCCTCACTTCTGACCAGCTTATCACTTCTGACTACTAAATCCTCAGGTTCAATAATTTATAACAACTCATAGAACTCAGAAAACACTATATTTATGATTTCACTTTTATTGTAGCAAAAGGATATAAATCAGAACCAGCCAGAGGGATAGGCACAGGTTGAGGTCTGAGAGGATTTTAAATACAAACCTTCCATTGTTCTTTCTCTCTCAATGGTGTCAGGACATGTTACCTTCCCAGTGCACAGATGTGTGACTGTACACAGAGTATTGCTAACTAGGGAAGCTCACCCAAACTTCAGTGTCTATTGGGGCTTTATTATATAGGCATGATTGGGTGGTCATGTGACTCAATCTTTAGCCTCCTTCCCCTCCACAGATATCACCTGCTTCAAAGTCCCAATTCTTGAATCATATGGTTGGTCTTTGTAGTGTGAGCAGACCCCGTCCTGAGTCATCTCACTGGTATAAACTGTCTAGGGGCCTAATAAATCATCTCTCTAGAATAAACCAGAAGATGTAGTCTGAGGAGCCCACCATGAATAACCAAGACTCCCATCACTCAGCAGATTATAAGGATTTAGAGGCTACCTCCAGGAACTGGGCACAAACTCCAGCCAAATCTATTTATTATATAGCTACATACAAATTTAGAATTTTTACATGTTCTTGATGAATTTATCATCATTATGAAAGGTATCTCTAGCAATGCTTTCAGAACAGCTTTATTGACATATAATTCACATATAATAAAATTTATCCTTTTAAACATATGATGGATTTTATTATATTCAGAGAGTTGTGCAACCATCACCATTATCTAATACAAGAACATTTTATTCACCCCAAAATGAAACCCTGTACCCATTCACAGCCACTCCCCGGTCTAACTTCTCCCACCCCCTGGCAAGTACTAGTCCACTTTCTCTCTCTGGGTTGCCTATTCTGGACGTTTCACATAAGTGGAATTTATATAGGTCGAATACACTATGTGGCCTTTGGGCTGACTGCTTTTACTTAACATAATATTTTCAAGGTTCATCTATAGACCCATATTTCATTTCCTTTTTATGGCCAAATTGAATTCTATTGTATGGATATGCCTCATTTTGCGTACCCATTCATCAGCTGATGGACACTTGGGTAGTTTACACTTTCGGGCTATTATACATAATGGACTGTGAACATCCATGTGCAAGTTTTTGTATGGTTTAGCAATGCTTTTTGCCTTAAAATATATTTTGTCTGATATTAATACATTTGAAAATGTGCCAAAATAATAACAGGCTTAAGGTGATACTATCTTTTTTCCAGAGGACTTTCATTTAACTTTGCCATGTGCTTGAGGGCATTAGCAATTCAGGATCACTTTTACACAATTTCAAGGATGCATCTGATTTGGATTTGGGCTTCAGGCCCTGCCAGGGCAGACCTATGCCTTATTCTCCATTAACTCTAGAGTGCAGTGGTTGCTGGTGTCCAACACAAAATATAGGAGTTTTATCAGTTACCTACTCTTGGCAAGTAGACTCGGGGCTCTAACATTTATAACCCTAGAATCATGATGGTGTCAATAAGTGCCTTTCTTCCCAGCGTTAAAGTTCCTAGAATTGGTCCATGCCCCTCAGAGGTAAAGCAGCTCCAAGTAATTGGCTCCCCTCTCTGGAGTTTTGACTACATATTCATTCTCTAGACCTCTATTATTGCTATCTTACTGATGCTTACCCACAGACTTTATATGTGTGTATGTATGTACAGTTGGCTCTTGAACAACAAGGTTTTGAAGAGTGCAGGTTCACTTATACATAGATTTTTTTCCAATATAGTGAAAATTTTTGTGAAATTTGAAAGAATTTGAAAACATATTCTTTTCTCTAGCTTACTTTATTATAAGAATACAGTACATAATACATATAACAAAATATGGGTTAATTTATTCTTATTGATAAGGTTTACACTCAACAGTAGATTATTAGTAGTTAAGTTTCTGGGGAGTCAAAAGTTATATGTGGATTTTCCACTACATGGGAGGGTCAGTGCCTCTAACCCCTGAGTTGTTCAAGGGTCAGCTGTATATTCTGCGTATGTGTGTGTCTAGTTAATGGGAATTAGCTATTTTGACATTACTCAAAGTAGAGTCATCCATTATATATATATATATTTGGCAGTCATTTATATCTGACAGTTATCTTTCTTAGTATCAGATTAATCCTGGTTTATTATATGAAACTGAAAGCTTTTACTTCTGGGGAGAATATTACTGAAAGCTTTTACTTCTGGGGAGAATCCTTTGATTCCTTAAAATGGTTATTTTCATTAAAACCATGGTTTTTCACATTCTTACTATTACTTTTTTTCCTACTTAGGATTTGAATTGGTTTTGGTTGGCCTTTGTTAATATACTTCCAATACCACTTATGGCGTTTTTGTTGAAAGAGATTAAGTTTAATCAGACCTTTAGATTTAAATTTTCTTTATAGGAAACACATAGAAAAAGAAATTATTTAGTGATACAAAAAGTAATCAGAGAGATCCAGAATGTGAGACATCATGACAACTGGTGTTTTCTTTATGTGTATATATGTTATACCCAGCAGTAATAGTAGTATAACCCCATTTGGGTTCCCAGACCTGATTCCAGTGTGTGGAAGTATGTGGGAGGGGGTCTTCCCACACACAACAGCAACCAGTTCTCGAATACCAGCAGGGCATCAGAGAAATAAATTCTGATGCTGTCTTCCTGGAGACAGCACCAGATTCCCCAGGTTAAGGGCTCTGTCTTACAAGACTGCCCTCCACCTCCCACTCCAGGGACTGGTCACAAGCCCCAGTCAGTTAACCTGTGCTTCTGACCTCCTGGCTACAGATTGGAGGTTCAAATGACCTCCCCCTTAGGTTCAATTAATTTGCTAAAGCAGCTCACAGAACTCAGGAAAACACACTTACCAGTTTAATAAAGGATACTGTAAAGGATAAAAGTTAACAGCCAGTTGAAGTGAGACATAGGACAAGGCTCCGAATAAAGGAGCTTCTATCCTCATGGAGCTTGGGGCCTGGCTTAGTGGCACCCGGAGGTGTTCTGACTCCTCGAGCATAGAAACTCTTCCTGACTGAGAAGTAGGAGACAACTGAGCTGAACACAGGAAGCTCTTCTCAGGGTTTTTTTTTTTTTTTTTTTTTTTTGTGAGGACATCATTGCATAGTCATGATTGACTAAATTATTGGATATTGGCTGATTTAACCTCCAACCCCCACCAGTGGGTGGGGCTACAAAAGTCTGTCATTAACGTGACAAAAACACCCACTTCACCTTTAAGACTCTGCAGTGTTTTTAGGAACTGTGGATGAAGACCAAATATACCTGGGAAATATATATTTTGCCATATGAATGACCAAATATGTGTTTCTTATAACTCATTATATTGCAACAACTGGCCTGATTCTTCAATAGGTCAAAGATCTGAAAAAAAGAATTAAGGTGTAGAAGCCAAGAATAAATGCACTTGAGTAAATAAACAAAGAAAATGAATGAACTGTTTGGTTATTGAATTGAGCAAACCAGTTATGAGAGATTTTTGAGGTAATCAGAAAAATTTGAATAAGGATTTGTTGTAAGGAAGTCGTCTGGAGAGTTCTCCCTGAGCACTAGATGGGAACTCAGCCCAGGAGGGGATTCTTTACTCCAGTTGAGAAAGAATTAATGATCAGTTTGAGAATGTGTAAGCAAAGAGTGGTTTAATGAAAGTGAAAAGTACACACTCAAAAAGGGAATGCAGGCATGCTTGAGAGGTGAGCAGCATAGCAAGGTTTGGGTTGGGTGATCTTTATAGCTGGAGTTTAGGTGAGGGTGGAATACCCATTGGGTGGGTGGGGTCTTCTTGGATAGGGAGCAGTGTAACTTGGGGGGAAAATCCCAGGGCAAAATACCTCTAAAACTGAAATCAGTCAAAGGGAGAAATAAGAAACCCTTTATTTCTTTTTTTGTTTTGTTTGTTTTTAATTTATTTTGGTACCATTAATCTACAATTACATGTGCAATATTATGGTTATTAAACTACCCTCTTCATCAGGTTCCCCTGGATCAACCCCAGTATAGTCACTGTCCATCAGCGTAGTGAGATGCTATAGAATCACTACTTGTCTTCTCTGAGTTGTACAGCCCTCCCAGTGCCCCCAGAACATTAAATCTGCTAATCGTAATGCCCCCTTTCCCCCCTTATCCCTCCCTTCCCACCCATCTTCCCCAGTCCCTTTCCCTTTGGTAACTATTAGTCCGTTCTTGGGTTCTGTGAGTCTGCTGCTGTTTTGTTCCTTCAGTTTTTTTCTTTGTTCTTATACTCCACATATGAGTGAAATCATCTGATACTTGTCTTTTTCGGCTTGGCTTATTTCACTGAGCATAATACCCTCTAGCTCCATCCAGGTTGTTGCAAATGGTAGGATGTGTTTTCTTCTTATGGCTGAATAATATTCCATTGTGTACATGTACCACTTCTTCTTTATCCATTCATCTACTGGTGGACACTTAGGTTGCTTCCATTTCTTGGCTATTGTAAATAGTGCTGCGATAAACATAGGGGTGCATCTGTCTTTTCAAATTGGGCTGCTGCATTCTTAGGGTAAATTCCTAGGAGTGGGATTCCTGGGTCAAATGGTATTTCTATTTTGAGTTTTTTGAGGAACCTCCATACTGCTTTCCACAATGGTTGAACTAATTTGCATTCCCACCAGCAGTGTAGTAGGGTTCCCCTTTCTCCACATCCTCGCCAAGATTTGTTGTTTTTGTTTTGGATGTTGGCCATCCTCACTGGTGTGAGGTGATATCTCATTGTGGTTTTAATCTGCATTTCTCTGATGATTAGCGATGTGGAGCATCTTTTCATGTGCCTTTTGGGCATCTGAAATTCTTCTTTGGAGAAGTGTCTATTCATGTCCTCTGCCCATTTCTTAATTGGATTATTTGATTTTTGTTTGTTGAGGTGCGTGAGTTCTTTATATATTTTGGATGTCAACCCCTTATCGGATACATCATTTATGAATATATTCTCCCATATTGTAGGATGTCCTTTTGTTCTACTGATGGTGTCCTTTGCTGTACAGAAGCTTTTCAGCTCAATATAGTCCCATTTGTTCATTTTTGCTTTTGTTTCCCTTGCCTGGGGAGATATGTTCATGAAGAAGTCACTCATGTTTATGTCCCAGAGATTTTTCCCTATGTTTTTTTCTAAGAGTTTTATGGTTTCATGACTTACATTCAGATCTTTGATCCATTTTGAGTTTACTTTTGTGTATGGGGTTAGACAGTAGTCCAGTTCCATTCTCTTACATGTAGCTGTCCAGTTTTTCCAACACCAGCTGCTGAGGAGGCTGTCATCTCCATGCACAAGAGATGCATGTGGATGATGTTGATGGATTTTCGAATGTTGTACCATCCTTGCATCCCTGGGATGAATCCCACTTGATCATGGTGTATGATCCTCTTGATGTATTTTTGAATTCGGTTTGCTAATATCTTGTTGAATATTTTTGCATCTACGTTCATCAGGGATATTGGTCTGTAATTTTCTTTTTTGGTGAGGTCTTTGCCCGGTTTTGGTATTAGTGATGCTGGCTTCATAGAATGAGTTTGGAGGTATTCCCTCCTCTTCTATTTTTTGGAAAACTTTAAGGAGAATGGGTGTTATTTCTTCTTTGTATGTCTGGTAGAATTAAGAGGTGAATCCATCTGGTCCGCGGGTTTGGTGCTTGGGTAGTTTTTTGATTACCGATTCAATTTCGTTGCTGGTGATTGGTCTGTTTAGTTTTTCTGATTCTTGCTTGGTCAGTCTTGGAAGGTTGTATTTTTCTAAGAAGTTGTCCATTTCTTCTAGGTTTTCCAGCTTGTTGGCATATAGATGCTCATAATATTCTCTTATAATTCTTTGTATTTCTGTGGTGTCCGTCGTTATTTTTCCTTTCTCATTTGTGATTCTGTTTATGTGTGTAGATTCTCTTTTTCTCTTAATGTGTCTGGCTAGGGGTTTTTCTATTTTGTTTATTTTTTCAAAGAACCAGCTCTTGGTTTCATTGATTTTTTTCTATTGTTTAACTCTTCCCAATTTTATTTATTTATTCTCTGATCTTTATTATGTCCCACCTTCTGGTGACTTTGGGCCTCCTTTTTTCTTCTTTTTCCAATTTCAGTAATTGTGTCTTTAGACTGTTCATTTGGGAATGTTCTTCCTTCTTTAAATAGGCCTGGATTGCAATATACTTTCCTCTTAGAACTGCCTTTGCTGCGTCCCACAGATGTTGTGGCTTTGTGTTGTTGTTGTCATTAGTCTCCATATATTCTTTGATTTCTGTTTTGATTTGGTCGTTGACCCATTGATTCATTAGGAGAATGTTGTTAAGTCTCCATGTATTTGTGAGCCTTTTTGATTCTTTCTAAAATTTATTTCTAGTTTTACACCTTTATGATCTGAGAAGTTGGTTGGTAGGATTTCAATATTTTTGAAATGACTGAGGTTCTTTTTGTGGCCTAGTATGTGGTCTGTTCTGGAAAATGTTCCATGTGCACTTGAGAAGAATGTGTATCCTGTTGCTTTTGGGTGCAGAGTTCTGTAGATATCTGTTAGGTCCATCTGTTCTAGTGTGTTGTTCAGTGCCTCTGTGTCTTTACTTATTCTCTGTCTGGTTGATCTATCCTTTGGAGTGAGTGGTGTGTAAGTCTTCTAAAATGAATGCATTGCTGTCTATTTCCTCCTTCAATTCTGTTAGTATTTCTTTCACTTATGCTGGTGCTCCTGTGTTGGGTGCATATATATTTATAATGGTTATATCTTCTTGTTGGACTGACCCCTTTATCATTATGTAATGTCCTTCTTTATGTCTTGCTACTTTCTTTATTTTGAAGTCTATTTTGTCTGATACAAGTACTGCAAGACCTGCTTTTTTCTCTTTGTTTTTTGCATGAAATATCTTTTTCCATCCCTTCACTTTTAGTCTGTGTATATCTTTGGGTTTGAGGTGAGTCTCTTGTAAGCAGCATATAGATGGGTCTTGCTTTTTTATCCACTCTGTTACTCTGTGTCTTTTGATTGGTGCATTCAGTCCATTTACATTTAGGGTGATTATTGATAGATATGTACTTATTGCCATTGCTGGCTTTAGATTCGTGGTTACCAAAGGTTCAAGGGTTGCTTCTTTACTATATGGCAATCTAACTTAACTTTCTTTTTAAGTTATTGTGAACGCCGTCTGATGTTTCTTTATCTCTCCCTTCCTATTCTTCCTCCTCCTTTCTTTATATATTAGGTGTTTTATTCTTTGCCTTTAGTTAGTATTTTGATGGTCTGCTTTCTTTGCTATGATTTTATTTTCTCTGGTGACATCTTTTTAGCCTTCGGGGTGCATCCCTCTAGAGCAGTCCATTTAAGATATCCTGTAGTGGTGGTTTATGAGAGGCAAACTCTTTCAACTTTCATTTGTCTGGAAATTGTTTAATCCCTTTGTCATATTTAAATGATAATCGTGCTGGTTATAATATTCTTGGTTCCAGGCCCTTCTGTTTCATTATGTTAAATATATCATGCCATTCTCTTCTGATCTGTAAGGTTTCTGTTGAGAAGTCTGATGGGTTTTCCTTTGTAGGTGATCTTTTTTCTCTCTCTAGCTGCCTTTAATACTCTGTCCTTATCTTTGATCTTTGCCATTTTAATTACTATGTGTCTTGGTGTTGTCTTTCTTGGGTCCCTTGTGTTGGGAGATCTGTGGGCTTCCGTGGACTGCGAGACTATTTCCTTCCCCAGTGTGGGAAAGTTTTCAGCAATTATTTCTTCAAAGACACTTTCTATCCCTTTTTCTCTCTCTTCTTCCTCTGGTACTCCTATAATGCGAATATTGTTCCGTTTGGATTGGTCACACAGTTCTCTTAATATTCTTTCATTCCTAGAGATCCTTTTATCTCTCTCTGCCTCAGCTTCTCTGTGTTCCTGTTCTCTATTTTCTAATCCATTAACAGTCTCTTGCACCTCATCCAGTCTGCTGTTAAGCCCGTTGATGGCTTGTCTGATTTCTGCATAGTCTTTCCTCACTTCCCTCACTTCCTCCCTCAGTTCTTGCACATTTCTCTGTAGATCCGTGAGCATGGCTGTGACTTTTATTCTGAATTCTTTTTCAGGAAGACTGCATCTCCATCCCTTCGGGTTCCCTCTCTGGGGTTGTCTGGGTCTGAAGATTTGTCTGTACCATATTCCTCTGTATTTTCATTGCTATAGAATTGGTTGCTGGTAGGTGCCACATATGTCAGCTGGGCTCTTTATGACCGCGTCGCCGAGTCCTCTCAGGTGTAGCTGCCTGCTGGTGCGCTGGGGTCGGGGAGCGCTCGGGTCCCATCGGGTCGCGGCTCTGTATCTTACCCACCTCGCTGGGTGCCGAGTCCTCTCAGGTGAAGCTATACTCTGTGTCCTTTCCTGTGTATTCTGGTCTGTTTTTAAGGAATAGTTGTATTTGCTGTGTTTTCGTGAATAAATATAATGTTGGGCGGAATTTTCTGCCGGTCGGTTCTCATCACCGTCTTCCTGGAAGTTCCCCCTTTATTTCTTATAAGCAGTTATCCCTAACTATTTATTGACCCGGCTGCAGCAGAAGAGAAAGAGAACTCAATCCAACCTCTCTGGTCCAGATAAACCCTCACATGCCCTTGTAATTACCTATTGATATGTAGATGGACTAATTCTCTCCACCCCCTAGAAACAGCTATTGATATGCAGATGTACTAAAGCCAGGTTAGAGTTTCTGGAAATAGCCCACCTCTCCTGAAATCTCACCTCACAATCTACACCTTCCCCATCTTCCACAAGGGCCCCTGTTTGAGAAAACTGGAGCATTGTAACCAAGCTAATAACATAAAATAGCAACAGAAATAATCATGATAATCCTGAAACTGGAGGCTTCAGCTAGGTTTAAAGTCCTAGGCAGATTAAATTCATAGCTTGCCCTTTCCACAGGCAGTCAGTAGGTGAACAGGTAGGGAGTTCAGAGAAATCATCATGGCAGCTGCAGCCAGGGGGCTCATCCAGGAAGCAGGGACTGTAGAAGAAAATAAGGGTGAGAAGATACATGTTTTAATGACACCAGCATAGGCAAATCTTGTCTATCAGGTAGGATACATGCAAGAGAGTGGTCCTCTGATAGGAGAGTGGCAGGAATGGGATCTCGTCCTGGTCTAGTACCAGACTTTCACCTCCCTCCCTGTGGGAGTTACATCTGGATCAATATATAGGGCTACAGGAGGTACATGCACTGGCCATAAAAATAAAACTTCTCCATAAGATGCTCTTACGTCCCGGATATGTGGGTACACTACCATGATCTTTGGGGGCCACTCTGCTATTACTCCAGGAATACACATGAGGTCAGCTTCCAGACCTTTTCCCCAAGGTGCCAGAAGGGCCAGCCATCACTGGCCACGTCCAGGGCCATGTCCATTCAACAGTGTCTCCAGGGTTTAATACACTTGGGGCTGGCAGCAGGATGTTGCTTTGCTGGTCATATCCAGGCTTCAATAACGCCTCTTTGATTTGCACATACAGTTGTATAGGAGAGGTAGCAAGGTGTGTTAGCATATCCACAGGGCTCAGGGCTCCTTTTTTGGGATTCTTATTCAAACCCCGTAGCACTGTCCATGAGGGAACTGACCAGCCCCATAGACTGTTGGTGTCTGATTTCAGGCCAGATTTCAACAAACCATTGTACCTCTCTATCATGCCGGCCCTGGTAGGGTTATATGGTACATGAAACTTCCACTTTACTCCTAATTGTTGCACCCATTTTTGTAATGCATGTCCAGTAAAGTGGGTGCCTTGATCGCTTTCAATCACCTGTGGCTGGTCATAGGCAGCACAGAGATGCTCTAGGCCCCTTTTGGTCATTTGCTGATATGCACGATGTTCAGGAAGAGCAACCAACAGTTCAGTAGCTGTGTCCACACAAGTCATGGCATACCGATATCCTTCTGATACGGGCAGAGGCCCAATATAGTCTATCTGCCATCTGACAAGGGGTATTGGCCCTTTTACTATTATCCCATGTTGCCATTGTACCTCTCTATCATGCCTTTACTATTATCCCATGTTGCTGCAGGACTCGGTGTAAGTCCCTCTTAGAGCACACAAGGCACTCCTTCCAGGCTCTGCTGACTTCTTCAAAGGTCTATGGCAAGCCTCACCGACAGGCTATAGCCTACATTGTCTTTTGCCCCGTGTGCACCAAACACTGATGTAACCACTGGGCCACATCGGAGACAGGCTTTCCTTCTAGCCAGCACACCTGGACCACTGTGTCTGCTTCATCATTCCCTGGGGATGCCAAAGGCAAATGGCCAGTTACAATATACAGTAACTGTCTTAGTCTGACCAGAGGCCCATAGGTCTTGCTATAGCTCTTGCCCCCACAGGGGCCAGGGACCAACCTTCCAGTTGGCATGGTACCATGTCAGTAGCCACAGAGTCAAGCCCGATAGATGGCCCAGATGTCTGTGCAGATAACTACAGGGGAGGGCTCCTGGGTGATCACAAGCCATACTGCCTGCAACTCAGCCTATTGGCTGCTCTTCCCCTCTCCATCCTCCATCCATATTGTCTCAGTCTTAGGATCGAAAGCCACAGCCCTCCACTTTGGGGGCTGCCCATGACTGGAACTGTCTGTATACTAAAAATCTTCAGGTATAGGGGCTTTTCCCTCCTGATAAGACTCTCAGCTACCAGTGGCTCAAAAGTAAGTTCTTCCTGCTTTCCACTGGTATACATCACTGGCCCCAGAGACCGTTGGAGTTCTCCACTTAAGGGGCTAGTAGAAAGGACACTATACTACTATAAATATGCACCCCATTTGGTCAGTGTAGGCCTCTGTGCCACACAACTCCATGGCCTTTGGGTCCAGTCTTGCACCCACCCCGCAATGGATAGGTGGTTATTACCTTCACTGGAGCTGTCCCGGTGATGGGCGCCATAGCCAGCAAGGCATGGTACACAGCAGCCAGTTGCTTCTCTGTCAAGGTGTACCAGACCTCTGCTCCTTTCCATAGTTGTGACCAGAATCCAGTGGGTTGTTGTGTCTGTTCAAGTTGCTGCCAAAGACCCCATCCATAACCATCCTCGGTTACATGAACATCTAGCTCGCAGGGCCTTGATGAGTCCATTACACTCAAGGCCTGTATGCCTTGACTGCTCACTTAGCAGTAGTAAAAGCAGCTGCACATGTTTCAGTCTCACCTGATGCCCTTCTATACCAACCAGTATAAAGACTTCAGAATTTGTGCCAAGCGCAGGATAAACACTCTCTCTCTCTCTCTTTGATAACGCTTTCCACTATCTTGAGTAACAGACATCCCACAATCCTGGCTGCTACACCGCCACTTAGGACCTCTAAGCAGTCTTCTATCTCACAGAAGGCTAATTCCACAACTTCTGGTGTCTCCACCCTTCCCTAATTCTGGGGAGGCCCCACCCCTCTAGGAGGTGCTTTACCTCAGACCAGTTCCCCACTAGGGGCTCCCCATTTGGAAGCCCCACAGGTAGGGGCTCCCAGGTGAAGCTGCCCTCTCCACCACTGCAGCGAATAGGGCCTCCCCACCATTCACAGGGGGGTCCTGGGCATCTCCCCACCCTCTCTAGGGGCAGCCCGCCCAAGGGTGACACCCATGAAGACAGATTTCGGGTTCAGAGGTCCTGCTAGTTACCACCAGATGTAACTGTGGGGGGAAAATCGGTCAAAGGGAGAAATAAAGTGGGAGAAACCCATTTATTTCTTACAAGCAGTTGTCTACTTCTGCTCTCCCATGTCTCTTGCGACTGGGCTGCAAAAAGGGACCCCATGCAGTCTCTCTAGTCCAGTCATGCCCTCCCTCCCCAATGTAATTACCTATTAATTTGGAGTTAGACTTCTTTCCACCCTTTGGAAACAACTCTTGATATGGAGATGAACTAAGGCCAGGCGAGAGATTCTGGAAGTATTGCAATTTTACCCACAGGGCCATATCCTTTTTTCTGTCCTGATATGGTCGGCCTCGGAACTGTCATGGCGCCAAGGGGTTTGATGTTTAGTATGCCAATGAGTGTATAATGAGCTTCCTGGTAATGCTAGGTTGCCTTTGTTCCCCATCCTGAATCTAGTTGGTTTGAACAAGGTAGAAACGACATTCTGTTTTGCCATCAGTTATTTTCCTAGAACCTAGTTGATTGGTTTTCACTTAACCTGTTTTGCTAGCTGGCCACATGAACTGGCCTCAAGCTTTTCTTGATTCACCCAGGGCCTGGCTCTTCCTGAACTACACTGCTATGTCAGTGGGTATTTCAAAAACCAAACTGCCTATTGAATAAAAAACAGAAGGATGAGTTTATCGCACAGCTTTCAAACTGCAAGCTAGGAAACTCAAAGCTACAGGAGCAATGAGTTCCAAGTTGCCCACAAGCCAAGGGATTTTTATGGGATAAATATGGAAGTGATTTGGCTTTTTTAGCTGATTGGTTGCCTAGTGGTGTTCTTATTTGGATCAGGGTAGCCGAGTCAGGGAAACAAGGAAGTCCAGAGAGGGCCATGAGCACGCTTGGCATTTGGAAATTGGCTGGTATCCTCTGCTAGTATCTAAGAGGAGTGGTAAATTTCTGTAAGGTTAAGTTTCATTTATGCACCTTTGTTGACTGTCTCTATTTTGTCCTTGACATAAACTTCAGTTAAATTAAACTTTAGTTTAATACTACAGGTATTAGGAAATATTAAGGAATTATTGGTAATTTGGTGTGATAATGGTGTCATGTTTTGAAAGAAAATATTTTTTAAAGTAGCGAAGGATTTATGGGTGAAAAACATGATAGATTTGTTTTAAAACTCTACTGTAACTAAAAGAAAAAAATGGTTAAACAGTGTTAACTTGAGTATGGGATATGAGTATATGGAGTCCATTTTACTATTCTACTTTTGTATATGTTCTAATACTTTCCTAATAAAAAGCTATAAGAATTTCCCCTGCCTAAAGGAAAAACCTTGGCTTCCTGGCTTCACTCAGCTTATTCAATCACATGACACAATTTTATTTATATCAGCAGCAGAAGTATGTAATGAAATCATGAAGCCAATGCAAATTAGAATGCAAGATCTTAAACATGCACACATCACAGTATGAAATTCCCTGCAATGGAGCTACTTGTGTTTGCATAACAACTGTTAAAAAAGAACTCACTGGCCCAGGGAGAGTCACTCTCCCCTGGACAGCAAACCAAGACTTAATTGCAATTTCAAGCTCTCCCAGGAGTGGAATTTTAAACCAATGGGTCTGGTATTGCCTGGTAAACGTTAGTGAGGTAATCAGCCTAATGAGACCACCTGCCCCCTGGTCCGGAAAGGTAACCTTGCTGAAACCTTTTTTTCTTCTTTTGCTAACAATCTCCTTGTCCTGGCTATTTCTGCCTACTAACTCCTTCCGTTTTGTACAGCTCCTTGAAACTTCTGTTTGCTAGGTGAGGTGCTAATTAATTAGACCTTTAAATGTACTCTGATTTTGGTTTTTAACAATTCAGGATGTTTCTCTTTTATGTCCTAATGTTTGTATCCTCTTTTTGTAAATTCTTAGCGTATCGGAATGAATAGCTCACTCCGCAAAACACCGTCAAGAGCCCTTAGGTGCTTTGACGGAAAAAGGAGGCACAAGAGTCAAACAGTTGATCTCCTTACTTCCTGTTCTTTCCCCTCCCCAGGCCGCAGAGCGTGGCTAGCTTGGAACTGCCTCCTCTCCCACGTCGTACTTTCTACATTAACATAACTGTTCCGTCCTTAACAGACCTTACTATTCCAGGAGATTCCTGCCCAAGGGAATTGTGTGCTTGTTCATTACAGGAACTTCCTCAAATGCCCATCAACTCTTCAGCCTTTTCAAAAGAAAGCTTCAAAAGTTGGCACCTAAAAAGTCATTAAAACCCTTGGTGGTCCAACAATCCTGAAAAATAGTATGTATGATAGTTACGCAGTCCTAATCAAGACCTGGCAGTGAAAGACTGGCCTTAAACCAAGCTTTCAATTCTCAGTAAATTCCAGCTTCCAGGCCCTATCAAGGTGCTAGAGGTCTGGGAGGTGGTGTTCTCCCTTATCGCGATAAATTCTGCTTTAGTCTTTTCAACAGTTTCTACTGGTGATATTCGGGAAGTTGGCGTTTGATACAAATCTGGGATCCAGTATTCATTGAATTCTGCATCAGGCAGCTCAGCCTAAGTCACTTTGACGTTTCCCATTTTAGCCTACCTTTTGCTTTCCCTATGTGCATAAAATGAAAGGTCCTGTGGCCAGGATTCTCACCTGGCCCTGGTTGGCTAGCTCACTACACGCGTGTGGGCAATATGTTGCTATTGACTCTATATAAAGAGCTCCGCCCAGTGGTGTGTGCGGGACATCGTGTTATGGCTGCAAGGCTGCAGGAGAGCAGAGCAGAGGCCCAGAGGGACAGCTGTGGGTGCAGAGGGGCCCAGAGGCAGAGACCGGCTTGCTGCATGACTCACTCTGAGTGAATGGGATTTTAGTGATTGACCTGCTGAAAGGACCAAACTAACGCCATGACAGGCCTCAGAAAGCCTCAGGAACCAGAAGGCCTGAGTTTCAGTTTCCCCGAAACCACCTGAAGAAATAGGAAAATTTTAAGAAGGCTCTGACCCTTGGCCTGAGTCATAAAAACCGGCCTGGAAACAATAGCTTGCAAAACAGGACCTGGGTACATACGTTTCCAGAAACTGATGGGCCGTAAAGATAATGCTGACGGCCCTGTGGGGGACCCTAATTGAAATATTTTTGCTATCGAATCATCAGCAGGCCTCCCCCTCGCCTCCCCATGATTGTGGTTTCTCTTCCTTTAAAAACCTCCTGTGATTTCTGCTCGGGGTCGGACTCCTCTGCTCCTGCGTGAGTCACGAGTCTTGACCCCAGCGCGCTGGTGAATCAATAAACCTCTTGCTGTTTGCATCAAGACCGGTCTCCTGTGAGTATTTGGGTCGCCGTTCATCCCAGGGCTGAGCAGGGCCTGTTTTCTGGGCCTTACATTTTGGGGGCTCGTCCGGGATCTACGGCCACCCTATTCTCCGGAGACCCACTTGGAGGTAAGAAAAGGATCCTTAAGTGTTTGTGTGTGTGTCGGCGCCTGTTTGTTCTGTCAGATATCTGAGTCTGTGACATTTTCGGTGGGTTCGAGTCCCATCTGGTTTCGGTGGGTTCAAGTCCCATCGGGGTACATTATAGGTGGGTTCGAGTCCCATCTGGGTTTGTGAAAAAGCGCTTTCGGTTTGGCAGCTGCTTGCCGCCCCCGTGAGGGAACGGAAAGCTGTGGTAAGGCAGACGTGCCAGGGGCCACAAGCTGCAACCCTGGGGGACGCCCCTGGGTGTGAAACGGGGGATTATTCCGCCCGTCTGTTGGAGGGGGAAAGGGTCCAGTTTGAGCGGATTCAACGAAGGGACCCTCCTCCGTCTGAGTACCTCTCGTGTTTGTGGAAAACGAGAGGAGGAAAGTGTTTGTCGGTGTCTTTTGTTATTTTGTGGATTGCTGTTTTTATGTATTTGGAAACAAAAACGACCAAAATGGGACAGACTGTGACGACCCCCTTGTCTCTGACATTAGACCACTGGACGGACGTTAAGCGTAGGGCACATGACCTATCTGTAGAAATTAAGAAAGCAATTGGATATCAGCAGCTCAAATCTGTATATCAGTTTTCTGTGTATATTCAGATGAAAAGTGTTGCTAACTGAAGTCATTGCATCTCAATTTGTATGTTTCTGTGTCTAAGTGTGTAAAGAAAAATGTTTTTCTACCTCAGGATGGTATTAATACAAATTCATCTAAAAACAAGCGCTTGTGAAAATTAGGCATTCTAAAACCTTCAGAAAATTCTAATAAAAAATATTAATCATTAATGCTAATTTAAGTTGAACTGAAATGGACATGTCCTATGGTTATCAGCTGCCTGTTCACCTAGAGTCATTTCAGTTAATGTTATGTCAAATCTTTCAAGAAGATTGCTTAAGCTTAACTCTGTGTAATGTAATGTTCAGTAAAGGTTTCATGAGTAACCTAGCACAGTTCTGAGTAAACTCAGTATAGCAAGTGAACATCTTAATAATTGTGTGTTATAGGGTGTTACAGTGTGTATATCTGCAAACAGCCTGAGAATTTTTGTGGTAACCAAAATTCTTAGAGTTTTGCTAAGTTATATGAAGATGTTTTGTGCTCAGTAAAAATTGTGCTGTAAGGCACATTTCCAGAAATGATAAAAAGTGTTCATAAATGTACCAATCTGAGAAATGCTGGCGTTACAGTTTACAATAGTCTATTTTTCAGTGTTCATTGAGAGTTAAAATTCCTAATGTTTTAAGTTCTAATTAAAACTATTTAATATAATAAAGAAGACATCTCTGCTTGTTAGAAAAAATGTGTGTTTAATAAGAGAAAGTATAAGGAATGGAAATTCATTTTGTTGAAAATAAAAGAAGGTAACTTCTGAAATACAGCTGTTTATTTAAAGAGGGAGAACAGTGAACGTAAAAAGAAAGTTGTAGAAAGCTTGTGGAAAAATTGACATAGTCGTGCTATGTAAAATTAAAGCAAATGAGTATCTATCAAGTACACAGCAAAATTAGAATTTTGTTTTCAGTTAAAGACAAAGTTTTCTTAAACTGAGTAGTCTGCTCTTAATGTTGACAAATTGCAAAGAACTTTCTAATTGTTTTTATCAAAGCAGTTTCTCATGCTTAAAGTCTCAATGAGTTCTCTGAGTATTAAAAAAAAATGAAATCTTCATATTAAAAAGACTGTAAGCCAAGTGTTGTTAACAACTGAGTAACCTATATTTGCATTTAAGTAACTGTCTTATAGTAAGCTCTCCTCAGATCTTTAGCCACTCTGATTTACAGGTCTTTTGTCATTTATAGTCACTGTTTTATTGCTCCTGGGCTAGTGGAAAACTGGATTTCAGCAGAATAGGTATTACATACGATTAAGTATACTAAAGAAGATGATTTTGTGGCTTTTTATTTCAAGTGTTACTAATAAAGTGTTTCAAGCTTTTTCTCTTAAGTGATAACAGTTTAGTAAATGACAATACCTTTGTAAGCAGAATTGAAACATTTAACTTTCTCTCTACCTGGTCCCTCCAGAATTCAAAACTCAGTAACTACTTTTATATTTCATGGCAGTATGTTTATTTGCATAAGTTCAATAAGAATCTGCTTTCCTTGTAAGAAGACCAATTAAAAACACTGGTTATGTTATCAAGGCTTTGACTGGAATATTATTCCTGAGAGACACGTGTGTAAACTCATATTAATGGACAGCTTTAAGGAACTGAGGTTGACTTCATAGAGCCAACAGAGCCCTTGGAGGAACTGGCCTGGTACCTTGCTTACAGGATTCCCAGCAGCCTTACCAGGTGAGTAAAGAAGGTCACTCCCTGGCAGGTGCAGGAACCTCAGAATGTCTTGGGGAACTCAAGAAGAGAGGAACTCACCGAAATCTGCAGGTACTGCAGGCAAAACCTGATGGCAAGTCTGGCTTGGCTTTCTGGTCTTGAAAGGCCTTTAAAAGTCCGATCTGAAGTTCCTTATAAAAAGTTCCAGCAAAGCACATTTAAAAGAGCCTAGAGACTGTATGTAATCAATTGCTCTTCTTGCTGCACTTATGCAAATAATCAAGCCAAGTGTTAACTATTTTCTTAATCTGGTTACTTCTAATAAAAGTGAAGGCGATTTTAGAGAAAAGTATTGTTTTAATAATGCAGCCTTATCTATTACTAAGTCCTAATACTAGTCATTGGGACATAGACTAGATCCAGAATTTTAGTTTCCCCAAGATATCTGGGTATGATTCTTAATTAGTTTTACTATTTCTAGTCCTCATATTCAGCCATGCATTCTTTAATCTTCTTGTCAAGTTTGTCCTTCCAGAATGGAGAATCCAACTCCAGATGTTGCTGCTTAACCTAGTGACATGATTTGTTCTGTCTCACCTAAAAGACATGAAGCTGCAAATAGTGATAGCCATAGAACCCAGGATAAGAACTCCCATCTTCCGAAGGCCTCCCGACCAACCACTGATTGATAGAGACCTAGCTGCACCCCTTACTGCGCCCCCTCTCAGCATGAAGCAGCCAGAGCGGTCATCACCCCCTTTCTCTAGCAGCAGCTAGAGTCTCTATCTGTAAAGAGAAGAATGAGACAGAGACTGTGAGTGTGGTCAGAGTGGGAGGAGAGCCTCCAGAAAGGGCGGGGCGGAATGTTTGCAGTCGGAGCGGTGTAGCTACGTGCAAAAAACTCCCTACTGAAACTCTGTGTTAAACATTAAGTTCTAGAGTCTTTCTTCAGTGAAATGAGTTGAAGCTCAAAAGACCAAAAGCAGCTTAGCCTAGAATGTTTGAGTGTTCTGCAGGTAAAGAAGAGTGTCTCGGCAGGACCCATAACTTCGCTGTAGGCAACCCTGGCAGGCAGACGGCGGCCCGGCCCACCTTGGGGGCAGGGCAAGTGGTACAGGTCCACACCCTAAGCCTTCTCTTCACATTATCAAGGTATATGTGGCATGAGATGCATCTTTCCTGCTCTAATAGATTATCCTGGAAATAGTCATAGAAAACTTCTCCAAGCTCTGCCGTCTGATTGTGACAACTTGAACTGCTTAACATATGAGATGTGAACAGTTTCCAGGAATGTGTTGTTTTAATTTGTCTGATTTTTCTGCTTTTGCTATGTATTTGTATTCCTATTCTCCTAGCATGTGTATGGAGTGCAGTTGCTAATTTCTTAAAGCCAATACATACTTGTGCTTCTTTTCAAAAGTTAACTTCAAGAAATAAGTGAATCATATGCTGATTCCCCACCTGCATTTGCTGCAAGAATATAATCATGTATATTATGATTTTATCCAGAATTATAGCTGTTAGCTGTCCTCTCTTATATTTTATCTCCCTGTTTAGACCCAAGAGATGGCTGGTTAGCCAAAGACGGGTAAGATTCCTCACAGGAGGAACAACCTAAGACAGGCACAGTCGCAAGGGACCTCAGGTGAGCAACGTGGGGGCCAACTGAGGTGAGGCATAGAGCCTCACCGCCCCCCAGATGAGAGAGACATTCCCTGTGACAGGCTGTGTCACAGGTCGAGCCCAGCTAAACATCTCAGTCATTTAAAAACTTTGGGCCCATGATTAGACCCAAAGTACAAGAGACGGGGGGAATGTGAGACCCTAGAATTAGCATAAGAAGCCATTTTAACAAAATCTAACTGTGTGAACCTAAGTGAAAGACAGAACAGGGCTGACTCTTCTTTGTGCCTAATCTCTCAGTGAGGCCTAAACTGGGCGGGAAGAAACCTTGAAAAGTCCCCTGAGCACAAGAAGGCAGAAAAGTCTTATCTCAAGGCCGGCCATCTGTGCCCGATGCTCCAAGCGTACGAGATGTACGTGCCTTAAGAACACGGACAAATGGCCACCGGGGCCTGTGGACTCCCACCCCCTCAGAAGAGTACAGAGACCCCTAATACCGGTCTCTTTGACTCTAGCCGTTCTTTTGAGCTTGGGAGTAGCAGCTGGAGTAGGTACTGGAACTGCAGCCTTAATACAAGGGCCTCAACACTTCCAAATGTTGAGAGCCGCAATGGATGAAGACTTAACAAGCCTTAGAACAGTCTATCTCCAAACTAAAAAGATCTCTGACTTCCTTATCAGAGGTAGTGTTACAGAATAGGAGAGGGCTAGACCTGCTGTTTTTAAAAGATAGTGGGCTGTGTGCTGCATTAAGGGAAGAATGTTGCTTCTATGTGGATCACTCTAGAATTATAAAAGACTCCATGTCTAAGCTGAGGGAAAGGCTAGAGAAACGCCTGCGGGACCGAGAGTCCCAGCAAGGATGGTTTAGTAAATCTCCTTGGTTTACTACTTTAATATCTTCCCTTTTAGGCCCTATTCTGATTCTGCTTTTGTTACTTACTATTGGCCCTTGCATTCTGAACAGATTAGTAACTTTTATTAGAGAACAGATTAGTGCAGTACAAATCCTAATGTTGAGGCAACATTACCAGTCCATACCTGATTCTGAGAAAGAATTCTATGATAATACAGAACTCTAGTTCTATGATTAGAACTATGCATAAGAAGAAGTGGGGAATGAAAGGACCAAACTAACGCCATGACAGGCCTCAGAAAGCCTCAGGAACCAGAAGGCCTGAGTTTCAGTTTCCCCGAAACCACCTGAAGGAATAGGAAAATTTTAAGAAGGCTCTGACCCTTGGCCTGAGTCATAAAAACCGGCCTGGAAACAATAGCTTGCAAAACAGGACCTGGGTACATACATTTCCAGAAACTGATGGGCCGTAAAGATAATGCTGACGGCCCTGTGGGGGATCCTAATTGAAATATTTTTGCTATCGAATCATCAGCAGGCCTCCCCCTCGCCTCCCCATGATTGTGGTTTCTCTTCCTTTAAAAACCTCCTGTGATTTCTGCTCGGGGTCGGACTCCTCTGCTGCTGCGTGAGTATGAGTCTTGACCCCAGCGCGCTGGTGAATCAATAAACCTCTTGCTGTTTGCATCAAGACGGGTCTCCTGTGAGTATTTGGGTCGCCGTTCATCCCAGGGCTGAGCAGGGCCTGTTTTCTGGGCCTTACACTGCCACCATGGAAATAAAGTTGGGTATAACCATTTCACCCCAAGAACGTCCCACCGTCTTTTCTTTGGTCACATTGAATCCATAGTGAACTTGCCTGGGGCTGAAACCCATTGGCAAGACATCCTAAAAACTGGGTTTCAACTAAATGTCATAGTACACACTTTGCTTTTCTCTTTTATTTAATTCACATTTTCTTATGAGCTTTAAGGAATGAATAAAACAAAGAAATCTGACAGTTACAGCGCCAGAGAAGCGCCTCAACTTGAACCTGCTTCAATCAAAAAAAAACACCAGCCGGCTGGTGGGAAACGTGGCCCTGCGAACTTCATTCTGGGAAATGTAGTCCAGGAGGTGCGTGCAACCGGAGGCACTTCCGCTGGGGATTCTGGGAAGTGTAGTCCGGCGAGTGTGTGTAGTCCGAGACACTTCCGCTCCAGTAAGGCGAGGTCGGGCCGAGATTGCTCGCGGGAGGTGAGTTACCCGCGCGTCCTGCGATCCTTCCGAGCAGTGCCCGGGTCCTCGCCTGGGGAAGAGAAGCGACGGCGGTGTGAGTCCGCTCGACGGAGCGTCCTGCGTCGGGAGCGGCTCGCGTCGTACACCGAGTTTGAAGGTCCCCGGTCTCCCGCGCTCTCCACTCTCCCAGCCCTCCTCCCGGACCCA
This sequence comes from Phataginus tricuspis, assembly GCA_029783875.1. Taxonomy (NCBI): domain Eukaryota; kingdom Metazoa; phylum Chordata; class Mammalia; order Pholidota; family Manidae; genus Phataginus; species Phataginus tricuspis. The sequence goes on along the minus strand of JAQQAC010019400.1, from coordinate 11,616,983 downwards.
CCAGTCAGCTCTGCCTCTTTCTCGCGGTGAAATACTGGGCGAGTTACTTAGTCTCTCCTTGCCTTAGTTTCCTCATGGTTGAAAAGGGCTAGTTCCTTCCCAATTATGTTCTTTTGATAATTAAGTGAGATTATATATGAAAAGCTTAAAAACAATGCCTAGAAAATAGTGAAACGGTGGGGGTTACCACCAATTCTGTTATAAAACTCCGGCGCCTTGACGTTTGGAAGCATCTGGGAGCCCAGGATGGGGCCAGAGCTGCAGCTGCAGCTCCGCTCTCCCTTCACGGATCCCTGATGTGCGGCTCTCCCTGGACTCCGGGACTCTTTAGACACTTGTTTAGGAAGGAGAGTTATATTAGCTGGTCATGGGGAAGCTCCTCTGTGGTTTATCCCTGACAGAGAAACGGTCGTGGTCACGGCTTTGCAGAGTGCCTGCGGTGTAGTGAGTGAAGGCCTTAGGAAGTGTTGAGCCTTCCATAGTAACCCCGTGTGATTAATTTAAATGCAACACGATTAGCCTTGGGTTTTTATTAGTCATTATTTACATTCAGACATACAGGAGAAGAAACTTGAGGATTTTCCAGCTTACTAACGTGCAAGTAATTACTCCTATTAGGGAAAAAAAATCCATGGCCACTGAACTATCGTTACCAACAGAACAAATTATCTGTGAGATAGCCAGTCAGAATTAGACTTTTCTGAGGGTAATGGTGACTCAGAGGACAGCAGTCATCTGAGTTCTGGGTTTCTTAAAAAGATTCATTTTCTGGAAAGCACACATTGCAAGGGGCAGTTTATGAAGCATAGTAGCAGGCGCTTGTCCGAAGCTGCAGGAAATAGGGACTACCGGGAATTACTATTACTCCATTTATAGGTGATTGGATTGAGGCAGAGATAAGTAACTTGCTCAAGGTTTTCCCTGCTCGTAAGTAGAAAGTAATAATAGAAGTGATAGAATTTGAACCCAAGGCATTTAGGCCCCATTTCCGGGTACAGCCTGTGTGCCTTTCATTTTCTCTGATACCAAGGCTTGGGGTACTCTGGGAGCTACAAAGAGCCCTTGGGTTAGGGCTGTTTTGTGGACTGATCATAAACTAAGGCAGCTGGCTGAGGGGCGCTCAGGGGAGGCTGGAATCCAGTCCTTTTTCTAAATTAGGTTGCCCCTGTGTCTGCCTAGAGAAAGGGGCACCTGTTCCTGTTCAGGGGTGTCGTGTGGCCCAGCAGCATCCCCAGCATCTCTCTCATGGTGGCTTTCCCTTCCCCAGTGTTGCCTTCCGAGAATTCTGCCTTTCCCATGAAGAAAGGGGAGGAAAATGACCAAATTTCAGGTAAGCTGGGTTTGCTTTTCTGTTTCTTAAAGATTGGACAGTCTCCTTTCACAAAGATTGGACACATTTTTCTCCTGCTCGGGAAGGGTCAAAGGCACTTGGATTACTGTTGTATGCCAGGCCTTGCTTTTTGTTCATTTCTAAATAACTGAAAATTATTAGGTACTTCTTAAAAAACAACTCGTACATTATAACTGTATTTACGTATCAGCAGTTTTCTTTTTCCCACAATCCTTTTCATTTGTGATTCCATGTATAGATTTGTAATTATAGTTTAAGTACCATTTTGGTTTTCAAAAAGTGAATTATATATCATTTTACAACTTAAATGACTACATCATTTTCCATGCTTTACCTAATATTTCTCCCATTCTCCACATTTATGTGGTTTATGAATTTTACCTTTTCAAAGGTGTTTGCAGTGACAGTTTCCCTACATATAACCTTTCTTCCTGGGGGAAGCAGATTCGTGAACCTTTAAATACCTACTGATATCCACTCAGTGTCCAGCTGACACTGCAGTTCTCATGTCTAAACCAGGAGTTTCAGGAGTCCAATTAGGGTAGACTGAGAAGAAATTTCCCTATTCAGGGAATTGAGGCTACCTGGTGTGCCTGTCTGGCTTGTCTCCTGGATGGAGGACTCCAAAAATAACATCTCCCTCACCTGGTTCTTTTTGTCAGTGCCCGTTTCCTCTTTGCCACATGTGTCAAGTACAGTTCATCCTTATACAATGTGGGTCTGAGCTGCGTGGGTCCAATTATCCATGGAGTTTTTTCAGTAACTATACTGGAAAATGTTTTGGAGATTTGCAGCAATTTGAAAAACGTTCTCTTTCCTCTGGATAATTTTATTGTAAGAACACAGTATATAATACTTGTTATATATACAATATGTGTTTATCAACTGTTTTAAGTTATTGCTAAGTCTTCCAGTCATCATAAGCTATTAGTAGTTTGGGGGAAGTCAAAAGTTGTATGTGGGTTTTCGACTGGGGGTTGGTGCCACTACCCGCATTGTTCAAGGGTCAACGGTAGTTATTTAGGATGTAGATATTCAAAACTCCAACCAAAACAAATGTGGAGGTGAACAGTCTTTAGATAAGAAATTTTTATTTCCATTAAGAACAGCATATATAAAGTTATGAGACAAGAAACAGGAATGGGGAGTGAGGGTGGGAATTTATACATGCTAGAAAAAGGTTTTAATATTCTCAGTAGAAATCTTAATAATGTGTAAAATACCCAGTAGGATTATAAACAAAAGAAATGAAATGGCAATATGTGAAAAATAAAATATCAAAAGATGATCTTTTACACACTAAATGCAGTTTTTCAGACCTGTTTTTACTACTTAACCAAATTTCCCAAGATTAAAAAAAAAAAGTCTGGTTTGGGCTGGAATATGGAGAATCGAGAACACTTCTAATTTCTTATAAGAGCAGTTAATTGGGATAATGCAATTATACTAGTAAAACGAATGCGCATATTTTTTGATAGTGCAATTGCCACTTCTTGGAACTTATCCAAAGGAAATAACCAGATAGGTTGGCTGAGATCCATGTAAAAATGTTTTTTGCGACATTATTGATAATTAAAAATTTTTTAATTACTGTATTGTTAGTTATTTGGAATGGTTAAATATATTGTAGAGCATCACTTATGGAATACCACACAGCCAGGAATAGTCATGACAGTGATAGCTAACTGTTATTATTGAATACTTAATTCGAGTTAGATCCTGGCCTAAGTCCTTTACACATTCTCATTTGATCCCCTCAAATACCCTGGGATGTAATACTATTATACAAATGAGGATTTTGAGGCATTGAGAAGTGAGGTGACTTGTCCAAGGTCACAAAGTAGTAATGGACAAAGCCTTAGAATGTGAACTGAGGCAGTTTCCAGAGCCCACGCTCTTGACCTTGACACGGAAAACTGCTCTCATTGCTGCTACAGCATTTGCCTGAGAACACAGAACAAACTGCATACTGCCCAGGAGTGGTACTGAAGGCTTGTTACCTTGGCACGCATTGATGAAATAGTGCTACTACCCACTGAGAGGAGGAGAGGGGTGCTCTTAAATGCTGTGGGTGCTGTGGAACTAAACCAACTCAAAATTTCTTATAAAATTTACTACTCAAGTTATAAAACCTGTGTATGCTGGGATTTAACAGTGACAGTTGTAGAGACTTAACTATATAGAAGACACTGTGTTACATGCACACAAGGTATTTTCTTTTCTTCCTTTCCTTGCCCCTGCCCCAGCATTTTTGGTGTGACTGTGGAAGGGGAAGAGGAGAAACTACTAAAAAGAGTTGCTCAGGTACCTCAGAATCTAGAACCCCTTCCCACATATCACCTCCCTTCTCAGGACTGCCCCTCTCCCAGTGGCCAGTGGGCGTGAGATTGAGGTTGTGTGTGTTCGATGATGTAGGAGGCAGTAACGTTCACGGACGTGGCTGTGGTCTTCACCGAGGAGGAGCTGGGGCTGCTGGACTCTGCCCAGAGGCAGCTGTACCGAGACGTGATGCTGGAGAACTTCAGGAACCTGGTCTTTGTGGGTGAGGACACGTGCCCTCTCTAACATCCTCTCAAGCAGAGCTTCTCATCCTCAGCATCAAAATTTTGACATTTGGGGGCAGATGACTCTTTGTTGTGGGGACTGTCCTGTGCATTTTAGAATGTTTATTAGCATCCCTGGCCTCTGCCCACTAGTTCAAGGCTTCAAGACTCCTTAGAGACCAGCTTTCCAGTCCCTTTGGAACAGAGACAAGATGTTTTTGGTCTTGTCTAATTGAACTTAAATGAACTTGGCATCACCTAGCTCCTTATTTGGTAGTGTCTTTTCTAAACTTGTGGATCATGAAATTAATTTATTAAGTTGCATCGGTGTTCTTACTGTAGAGTACCAACATCAGAGCCCTTTAGCAAGAATGATGCAGTAACTGCAGCTGTTTATAGGAAGGGATGTCAGGCTCTGGAAAGGAGGTATTGAAAACAGACAATGGTTGGAAACTGTTAGAAGCATAATTCTCTTATTTCAAGAATTTATTTGTGGGAGTCATGCATTTCTAATGGTACTAAATGTATTTCATACAATGGGTTGTGATAAAAAAAAAAGTTGGTAAACACTGCTTTGGGGGAGGGGCAGAACCTTACATTATGGGATTGGAACTGGAATTTTTCAGTCCTTTTTGCCTTTAATGTTTTTGCTTAAATCGTATCTTTTCACAGGACATGAGTTCTCCAAACCAGATGTGATATCCCAGTTGGAGAGGGAGGAAAAGCTTTGGATGAAGGAGATCCAAACTCAAAGAGGTAGGCGTGCAGGTGACAGTTGTGTGGCTGGAGTCCTCATTGGTAACAGCCCCATTATTCTGCCTCTATTCTGGGTATTCTCGTACAACAGCAACCAGAGAGAGCCTTGAAAACATCAGTCTCATCATGTCACCCCTCTGCTTCAAACCCTCCACTGGCTTCCCATTTCACTCAGAATAAAATCCAAACTATTTAAGAGGTGGAAGGTCCCGTAGTGTTTGCTCATTCATTCCACATTTTTCTCCTGTCATCCTCCCCTCCCTTTGTCTCTGCCAGCCTCACTTGTTCTCAGATGTGACAGTGTGCCCCTGCAGCAGGACCTTTGCATTCCTTTCTCTGGATGGAATGCCTCTAGCTCTCTTTACAAACCTCCAACCCCTCTTAATTATTCCTTCATGTTTCTGCTCTAAAGTCATTGCGTCCGAGGGCTTCCCTCCACTCTGTTTAAACTACCATCTTCCCTCCGTTCTCCATGTCCTTAACTTGCCTTAAATTGTGTCTAAGCACTGTACCACCAGACTTACTATCATATATATATATTTAAATTGTGGCAAACTATACATACAATTTATTTTAACTGTTTTTAAGTGTATAGTTCAGTGGTGTTAAGTGCATTCCTCTTGTTGTGCAGCCATCACCACCGTCCATCTCCAGAACTTTTTCATCATCCCAAACTGAAACTGTACCCATTAAACAATGACTCACCCCATCCCCTAGTAACCACTGTCTTTCGCTATGAATTTAACTATTCCAGGTGCCTCATATCAGTGAAATCATGCAATATTTGTCCTTTTGTGTATGGCTTATTTCATTCAGCATGTTGTCTTCAAGGTTAATTAATATATGTTGTAACATGTCAGAATTTTTTTAAGGCTGATGAATCGTTGTTTACACATACCATATTCATTCATCCATTGATGGACATTTGGGTGTTGTTTGCACTGTTTGGTTAGTGTGAATAATGATGCTGTAAACATGGGCGTACAAATATCTGTTCAAGGCCCTGCTTCTCATTCTATTTTGAATATAGCCAGAGTAGAAATGTTGGGTCATGTGATAATATAGTTCTGTTTAATTTTTGAGGAATTGCCATACTACTTCCACAATAGTTATACCATTTTATGTTCTCACCAGCTATGCACAAGAATTCCAATTTTCTGCATCCTTGCCAATGCTTATTTTCTGTTTGTTTTTTAAATAATAGTCATCCTAATTGGTGAGAAGTGGTATCTCATTGTTTTGATTTGCATTTCTATAATGATTACTGATGTTGAGCATCTTTTCATGTGCTTATTGGCCATATGTGTACTTTGGAGAAATGTCTGCTGAAGTCTTTTGCCCATTTTATAATCAGGGTGGTTGGTTTCTGTTGAGTTTTAAGAGTTATTTGTGTATTCTGAATATTAATCCCTTATCAGATATATGATTTCCAAGTATTTTCTGTTATTCTGTGTGTGGCCTTTTTACTCTCTTGATAGTGTCTTTTAATGCACAGGAGTTTTTAATTTTCATGAAGTTAAATTTGTTTATTTTTCTTTTTGTTTCCTGTGCCTTTGGTGTCATATCCAAGAAATTGCCAAGTCCAGTGTCATGAAGCTTTTGCCTTATGTTTTCTTCTAGGAGTTCTATAGTTTTGACTCTTACATTCAAATCTTTGATGCATTTTGAGGTGATTTTTTAATACGGTGTAAGGAAGGGTCCAACTTTACTCTTGTGCATGTAGATATCCAATTTTCCAGCATCATTTGTTGAAAAGACTATCCTTTTCCCATTGAATGGTCTTGGCACCCTCGTCAAAAATCATTTGACAATATATGCAATGGCTTATCTCTGGGCTTTCTTGTCTGTTCTCTTGATCTGCATATCTTTATGCTAGTACCACACTGTTTTGATTACTGTAGCTTAAATAGTAAGTTTTGAAATCAGGAAGCCTGAATCCTCCAATTGCCTTTTTAAGATTGCTTTGGTTACTCAGGGTCCCTTAAGATTCCATATGAATTTTAGGATGGGTTTTTCTGTTTCTGTGTTGGGATTTTGATTTGGATTGCACTGAATCTATAGATCCCTTTGGGTAGCATTGACATCTTAACAATATTATCTTACAATCCATGAACATGGGATGTCATTTCATTTCTTTATATCTTCTTTAATTTCTTCTATATTTTGTAGTTCTCAGTGGACAAGTCTTTCACCACTCTGGTCTTTTATCTCTGTTATTGCCTTATTCTACTAGCTTCGAGTTTAATACTGATAAAATTTGCATATAATACTGTATAAATTTTAAGCTGTCCAAAATGTCAAATGTATATATTGCAAGATGATTACTACAGTAAGTTTAGTTAACATCCATCACCTCCTATAGTTACAATTGTTTTCCCTTGCAATGAGAACTTTTAAGATATACTCTCCTAGCAATTTTCAGTGTACAGTATAATATTTTAACTGTAGCCATCATGTTGTATATTACATCCCAGAACTTATTTATAAGTAGAACTTTGTCCCTTTTGACTGCTTTCACCCAATTTTCCCATCCCTAGCAACCACAAATCTGATCTCTGCTTCTGAGTTGTTTTTTTTAACATTCCACATATAAATGAGATCATATAGTATTTGCCTTTTCCTCTCTGACTTATTTCATTTAGCATAATGCCATTAAAGTCCATCCATGTTGTCAGAAATAGCAGGATTTCCTTTTTTATGTCTGAATAGTATCCCATTTTGTGTGTGTGTGTGTGCACACACACAGCACATTTTCTTTATTCAACTGTAGATGGACTCTGAGGTTATTTCCATGTGTTGGCTATTGTATAATGCTGCAGTGAACATGGGGGTGTAGATCTCTCTCTGGGTCAGTGATTTTGTTTCCTGCAGCTAAATACCCAGATATGACTTGCTGGCTCTCTTTTTTAATGCAAGTATTTACACTGTAAATTTCCCTCTTTGTATTGCATTCACCACATCTCATCAGTTTTGGTACCTTGGATTTTGTTTCCATTTGTCTCTATATTTTATAATTTTCTTAGTGGTGTTTTTTTTTTTTGGTTTTTTTTTTTAGGTTCATTGGTTATTTAAGAGTATGTTGTTTAATTGCCCCATATTTGTGAATTTTCCAGGTTTCCTTCTGCTTTTGACTTCTAGTTTCAGTCCATTCTGATCAGAAAAGCTAGTTTGTATGGTTTCAGTCTTTTTAAATTTATTTGTTTTTTTGTGGTTTAATATGGTCTATCCTGGAGAATGTTCAGTGTGCACTTGAGAAATATGTATATTCTGCTGTTGGCAGCATTTTCTGTATATGTCTGTTAGGTCCAGTTGATTTATAGTATTAAGTTCTCTTTCTTTATCTCTTGTCTGGTTGTTTATCCATTATTGAAAGTGGGATATTGAATTCTATTACTATAGAGCTATCTAGTTGTCTTTTCAGTTTTGTCTGTATTTACTTCATATATTTAGGACTCTGATGTTTGGTGCATATACGTTTATAATTTATCTTCCTGGTGCATTGACCCTTTTGCATATAGCATATATATGTGTGTGTGTGTATGTATACATGCATATACATATAATGTCTTTGTCTCTTTGTAACAATTTTTTCTTGAAGGCCATTTTGCCTGACATAGTATAGACATCTAGCTCTCTTTTGAATGGAATATCTTTTTCCATCCTTTAACTCTAAAGCTCTGTGTGTCCTTAGGTCTAAAGTGTCTTGTAGACAGCATTTAGTTGGGTTATATATTTTTTTATTGAAGTATCATTGATATACAACCTTGTGTTGGTTCCAAATATACAACACAGTGGTTCAGCAGTTGCCCATGTTATTAAATCCTCACTCCCTCTAGTGCGGTTACTATCTATCAAAGTAGAAAGATGTTACAGAATCATTGACTATATTCTCCATGCTGCACTACTGTCCCTTTATCCCTCTCATCCTCCCCCAACACCTGCCCAACCCTTTCCCCTTAGTAACACTAGTCACTTCTTGGTATCTATGAGTCTACTGCTGTTTGAATCTTTTTTTTAATCCATGCCAATTTATTCCTTTTGATTAGGGAGTTTAATCCATTTACATTTAAAGTAATTACTGATAGGGAAGGACTTATTTTTTGCCATTTTCTTATTTCTTAAAGCTTTTTTTATTCCTCATTTCCTTCATTATTGCCTTTTTTTGTGTTCAGTTGGTTTTTTTTGTACTGACACATTTCAATTCGGATTCTGACACCAGTTCCAATGTGTGGGGGTTATTCTCACACTAAGCAATTATCCAAGATGCCAGCTGGGTGTCAACTCAGTTCTAACATTATCTATCTGGATCTAGCATCAGATCCCACAGGTTAAGTACCAGACTTCCCCCATCTCCACCCCACTTCAGAGACCATTCACAAGTCCAGGCTGTTATGTGTCCTGACTGACTGGCTATAGATCAGAGGTTTCCTCCATTCTCTTCTTGGGTTTGATTGATTTGATAGAGTGGATCAAAGAACTGAGAGACACAATTTACTTACTAGATTATTGTTTATTATAAAAGGATATAACTCGTGAGCAACAGATGGAAGAGATGCATAGGGAAAAATACATGAGAAGGGGCACAGCGCTCCCATGTTCTCCGGGCTCATCATTCTCCTGTCTCTACATGTCCACCAACCTGGAGTTCCCCAAACCCCCTCCTTTTGGGTGTTTTTGGGGGTCTTCTTTACATAAGCATGATTGACTAAATCATTGGTAACTGGATCAGCCTTCTGCCTCTCTCCCCTCCCCAGAGGTCAGGGAGTGGGACTGAAACTTCTAACCCTCTAATCATGGTTGGCTCCCCTGGTAGCTCTCCTCTCCTCCGTGCATGGGGGATTTCCAAAATCACCTCAGTAACAACTCAGGTGTGGTTGTAAGGGGTTTGTTATGAATAAGAAGACATCCATTTCGTCTTTATGGCTCTGAAAAGATTTCAGAAACTGAGTTCAAAAGACTAAATACTGTAACAAAAGATGTTCCCATCTTTCTTATCTCTTAGGAAATTCCAAGAGAGCACTCTGGGAGCTGTGAGCCAGGAACTAAAGACCAAAATATATATTTATTATAAATCACAATATCACATTTTATAGTATCCAGCATATAGGTTTTATATATATCTACTTTTTCAAAAGTGTTTTTTTTGACACCATATGAATAGAATTATTTAATGTCATTTTTCAGTTATTTGCTTCTTCCATCTATGAATACAATTTTTGTATATCAACACTGTAGCCTGCAGCCTTCCCATATTTATGTATTCTAGAAGCATCTGCAAATGTATAATTTTACTTTTTTCTTTTCCAATCTGAATGCCTGTTTCCTTTTGTCTGAATGCAGGTAGATAACATTCAGTCTTTCACCATTGAGCATGGTGTTACCTGTAAGTTCCCTTCCATTCCTTGTTTATTGAGATTTGTTTTATCATGAATGGGTCATGGGTATAGATGGTATTTTGTCAATACACTAAATGCTTATTCTTCATTTATTGAAGTGATCATAAGATTTTCTCCTTTATGCTGTTAATCTGATAAAAAGCATTGATTCCACATATTAAAATAATCTTTCATTCCTGGTGCTAGTTTTGTTTTCAAAATTCAAGTGAGTAAATTTTAAAGATGCTACTGGTTTTGTTCAGGGATTCATGAATCAGGCAGGATCCAGTTTAGCAGAAATGAGCAAGGAGATACACAGAATAAAGGACTTGTAGTCAGAAGGGAGCAAGAAGGATGTTGTATGTGGCAGAAAAGGTGAGTTGCTTGTTACACAGCAACGTTCTTGTTAGGGGATGGCATGGGTGTATCAGGCGGATTACCTCACTAGTGCTAATCAGGCAATTCCTGATTGACGGATTTAAGATTCCATTTCTGGTAAACTGAAAATGTAATTAAGTTTCTCTTTGGTGATGTGGGGCTTAGCATAAGTGACTCCATTTTGGGGCCTATTGTCTTGTTTTTAATGCTAGGATTAACCCTACTTGTTGATGATACAAGACCCTTTTTATTATGTTTCTAGAAACTAATAAGATTAACTTTTTGTTTAGGACTTATGCAACCTACATTGAGGAGGAATTTTGATTTCTGATTTTCTTGGCACTTGATGTCTGTCTAGGTTTGATACCAAGGTAACACTGACCTCATACAATAACTTGGGAAGTTCTGTTTTTCTGAAAGGGTTTGTTTAGGACTGGTATTAATCCTTTCCCAAGTGATAAGTGCAATCTGCTAATGAACTCTTCTGGTCCCTTTGTAAGAATGTTTTTATTTATGAATTCATGAACTACTTATGTTCTTTGCTTTTCTTATGAAAGGTATGGTAATTTGTATGTTTCAGGGAATTAGTATATTTTTTCTTAGAAGTTATATATATCCCCTTATTTTAATGCCTCTAAGATATATAATAATCCTATCTTTCATGCCTGATGTTGGTAATATTTGTCTATTTTTTTAAATTAGTCTAGATATTTTTTTTCAGAAAACCAGCATGTTGTTTCCTTGATTTTCCCTATTGTTTGTTTCTGTTTAATTGATTTTATTTCCTTCTTTTCTTCTTTTTGTGGCTTTTTGAGATGGAATCTTAGGTTGATTTTAGGCTGTTTTCTACTGTAAACATTTAAAGCTATAAATTTATCTGAGTATTTAACTGCATGTCAGAAATTGTGATATGTTCTTTCATTATTATTTAAAAATATTTCCTAATTTCTGTGTGATTTCTTGACATGGGTTACTTAAAGTATATTTAATTTCCATATAATATGGACTTTTCTGGATATCTTCTTGTTACTGTGTAAGTCCAGGGAGAAGAAATCCAAATCAGTCAAACAGGGAGAAATAAAGTTTAAAACCCGTTTATTGCTTACAAATTGCAGTCCAGGGCGGTGTCTCTCCTCTGCTCCTGAAGAAGCAAGCAAGCAAGCCAACCCCTCCCTTTAAACTCTCAGGTTCAGACATGCCCTCGGTTGCCCAGGTAATTATGCATTGACATGGAGATGAAGTTCTCTCCACTCCTGAGGATAGGCAAATGCATTAAAGCCAGGCGAGATACTCTGGAAATGTTACAATTTTACCCACAGGCCACCCCTCCAGAAATCTTACCTTACAATCTAGTTGTTCCCCTTTGGACGTACAATTGTATAGGAGAGGCAGCAAGGTGTGTGAGCACATCCACAGGGCTCAAAGCTCCTTTACGTGGCTTCTCATTCAGACGCCGCAGCACCATCCATAGGCGAACTGACCAACCCCGTAGGCTATTGGTGTCCGACTTCAGGCCAGATTTCAACTGTTGTACCTCTCTATCACGCCTGTGCCGGTAGGATTATATGGTACATTGAAATTTTCACTTTATTCCTAATTGCTGCACCCATCTTTGCAACACATGTCGAATAAAGTGGGTGCCTTGATCGCTCTTAATCACTGGTGACGGGCCATAGGCTGTAAAGAGACGCTCTAGGCGCCTCTTGGTGGTTTGCTGATCTGCTCCTTCTAGGCTTGGGTGACTTCTTCAAAGGTCTGCAGCAAGCCCCACTGACGGGCTACAGCCCACATTGTCTTTTGCCCTGCATGCAACAAATGCTGATGTAGCCATTGGGCCACATCAGAGGCAGGCTTTCTTTTTAGCCAGCACACCTGGGCCTGTATCTGCTTCGTCATTCCCTGGGGATGCCAAAGGCAAGTGGCCAGGCACATGATATATGGTGGGAGTCTGTGCCATGCCACTCCGTGACCTTTGGGTCCAGTCTCACACCCACCCTGCGATGGGATAGGTGGTTATTACCTTGGTTGGAGCTGTTCCAGCAAAGGGCTCCTTAGCCAGCAAGGTGTGGTTCACAGCAGCCAGTGCTTCTCTGTCAAGGTGACCCGGACCTCTGCTCCGTTCCATAGTTGTGGCCAAGCTCTGGCCGGCAGCAGGAGCAGCAGCAGTGGCAGAAGCAGTAGCCTTGGTCTCAGGCCAGGGGCCGGGGTCGGCGCGGCCAGCAGTGGTGGTGGCGCCTCCACGACCACACTAGTGTAAACACACATCCCTTGGCAAGAGCGCCATTCTCCCCATCATTTCTTGGGGTGGTCCTCCCAAAGGTCGCACCCATTATGAGAGATTTCAGATTCAGAGGAATCCTGCAGACTGCGCCAGATGTAAGTCCGGGGAGAGGAAATCCCGGGGCAAAATACCTGTAAAAATCAAAATCAGTCAAAGGGAGAAATAAAGTTTAAAACCCATTTATTGCTTACAAACTGCAGTCCAGGGCCATCTCTCTGCTCCTGAAGAAGCAAGCAAGCCAGCCCCTCCCTTTAAACTCTTAGGTTCAGGCACGCCCTCGGTTGCCCAGGTAATTATGCATTGACATGGAGATGAAGTTCTCTCCACCCCTGAGGATATGCAAATGCACTAAAGCCAGACAAAATACTCTGGAAATGTTACAATTTTACCCACATACTGGTCTTGAAAATTTAATTCCACTGTGGTTAGAGAACATATTCCTTAATATTCCAGTCTTTTATAGAACTGGATATGGTTTATCTTGGTGGATTTTTTTATCATCTAATTGTTCTTTGAATAGCTGAGAGAAGTATGTTAAAATGTTCACTCTAGTTCTGTTTTTTCCCATATTTTGTAGCCTTTATTAGATATGCAGACATTTGTAATTATTATGGCTTTTTGATATTTTGACCCTTTTGTTAAGGTCTCTGTCTCTAATAGTGCTCTATTTTATAGTCTCTTTTTTGTCTGATACTATTTCAGCCACTCAAGTATTCTTAGACTTTGCATGATATGTTTATATATATTTTTCTGTACTTATTTTAATTATTTGTATTTAGAATATGCTCTTATTGACAGAATATAGTTGGATCTTGGTTCTTATACCCTCTGCCAGTGTCTGCTTTTGATTTTATGATAGTGCATTTACACATAATATAGTTATTCCTTTTTTTTTTTTTTAATATTTTATTTTATTTTAGTATCATTAACCTACAATTACATAAGCAATACCGTGATGATTGAACTCCCCCCATCACAAGGTCCCCCCCACCAACCCCACCACAGTCACTGTCCATCAGCGTAGTGAGATGAGAATCGCTACTTGTCTTCTCTGAGCTGTACAGTACCCCCCGTGCCCCCCCACCCTATGTCTGCCAATCGTAATGCCCCTTTTACCCTCTTATCCCTCCCTTCCCATCCATCTCCCCAGTCCCTTTCCCTTTGGTAACTGTTAGTCCATTCGTGGGTTCTGTGAGTCTGCTGCTGTTTTGTTCCTTCATTTATTTATTTATTTATTTATTTATTTTTTCTTTGTTCTTA
>JAQQAC010019400.1:11575590-11601640 GCA_029783875.1 Phataginus tricuspis | reverse complement strand
TGCATTTCCATTTGTTAGTGTCTTCCTTAATTTCTCCTAGGAGTGTCTTGTAGTTTTCAGAGTACAGGTCTTTTACTTCCTTCGTTAGGTTTATTCCTAGGTATTTTATTCTTTTAGGTGCAATTGTGAATGGAATTGTTTTTCTGATTTCTCTTTCTGTTAGCTCATCATTAGTGTATAGGAAAGCAACAGATTTCTGTGTGTTAATTTTGTATCCTGCAACTTTGCTGAATTCAGATATTAGTTCTAGTAGTTTTGGAGTGGAGTCTTTAGGGTTTTTTATGTACAGTATCATATCATCTGCAAATAGTGACAATTTGACTTCTTCTTTACCAATCTGGATGCCTTGTATGTCTTTGTTTTGTCTGATTGCCGTGGCTAGGACCTCCAGTACTATGTTGAATAACAGTGGAGAGAGTGGGCACCCCTGTCTTGTTCCCGATCTTAGATGAAAAGCTTTCAGCTTCTCGCTGTTAAGTATGATGTTAGCTGTGGGTTTGTCATATATGGCCTTTATGATGTTGAGGTACTTGCCATCTATACCCATTCTGTTGAGAGTTTTAATCAAAAATGGATGCTGAATTTTGTCAAATGCTTTTTCAGCATCTATGGAGATGATCATGTGGTTTTTGTTCTTCTTTTTATTGATGTGATGGATGATGTTGATGGATTTTCGAATGTTGTACCATCCTTGCATCCCTGGGATGAATCCCACTTGATCATGGTGTATGATCCTCTTGATATATTTTTGAATTCGGTTTGCTAATATTTTGTTGAGTATTTTTGCATCACCATTCATCAGGGATATTGGTCTGTAATTTTCTTTTTTAGTGAGGTCTTTGCCCGGTTTTGGTATTAGAGTGATGCTGGCTTCATAGAAAGAGTCTGGAAGTATTCCCTCCTCTTCTATTTTTTGGAAAACTTTAAGGAGAATGGGTGTTATTTCTTCTCTATATGTCTGGTAGAATTCAGAGGTGAATCCATCCGGTCCAGGGCTTTTGTTCTTGGGTAGTTTTTTGATTACCGATTCAATTTCGTTGCTGGTGATTGGTCTGTTTAGTTTTTCTGTTTCCTGCTTGGTGAGTCTTGGAAGGCTGTATTTTTCTAAGAAGTTGTCCATTTCTTCTAGGTTTTCCAGCTTGTTAGCATATAGATGCTCGTAATATTCTCTTATAATTCTTTGTATTTCTGTGGGGTCTGTCGTTATTTTTCCTTTCTCATTTGTGATTCTGTTTATGTGTGTAGTTTCTCTTTTTCTCTTAATGAGTCTGGCTAGGGGTTTATCTATTTTGTTTATTTTTTCAAAGAACCAGCTTTTGGTTTCATTGATTTTTTCTATTGTTTTATTCTTCTCAATTTTATTTATTTCTTCTCTGATCTTTATTATGTCTCTCCTTCTGGTAACTTTGGGCCTCATTTGTTCTTCTTTTTCCAATTTCAATAATTGTGTCCTTAGACTGTTCATCTGGGAATGTTCTTCCTTCTTTAAATGGGCCTGGATTGCAATGTACTTTCCTCTTAAGACTGCCTTCGCTGCGTCCCACAGAAGTTGTGGCTTTATGTTGTTGTTGTCATTAGTCTCCATATATTCTTTGATTTCTGTTTTGATTTGGTCGTTAACCCATTGATTCATTAGGAGAATGTTGTTAAGTCTCCATGTATTTGTGAGCCTTTTTGATTTCTTTCTGAAATTTATTTCTAATTTTATACCTTTGTGATCTGAGAAGTTGGTTGGTAAGATTTCAATATTTTTGAATTTACTGAGGTTATTTTTGTGGCCTAGAATGTGGTCTATTCTGGAAAATGTTCCATGTGCACTTGAGAAGAATGTGTATCCTGCTGCTTTTGGGTGCAGAGTTCTGTAGATATCTGTTAGGTCCATCTGTTCTAGTGTGTTGTTCAGTGCCTCTGTGTCTTTACTTATCCTCTGCCTGGTTGATCTGTCCTTTGGAGTGAGTGGTGTGTTAAAGTCTCCTAGAATTATTGCATTGCTGTCTATTTCCTCCTTCACTTCTGTTAGTATTTGTTTCACATATGCTGATGCTCCTGTGTTGGGTGCATATATATTTATAATGGTTATATCTTCTTGTTGGACTGACCCCTTTATCATTATGTAATGTCCATCTTTATCTCTTGCTACTTTCTTCATTTTGAAGTCTATTTTATCTGATACAAGTACTGCAACACCTGCTTTTTTCTCTTTGTTGTTTGCTTGAAATATTTTTTTCCATCCCTTCACTTTTAGTCTGTGTATATCTTTGGGTTTAAGGTGAGTCTCTTGTAAGCAGCATATAGATGGGTCTTCCTTTTTTATCCACTCTGTTACTCTGTGTCTTTTGATTGGTGCATTCAGTCCATTTACATTTAGGGTGATTATTGATAGATATGTACTTATTGCCATTGCAGGCTTTAGATTCGTGGTTACCAAAGGTTCAAGGGTTGCTTCTTTACTATCTAAGAATCTAACTTAACTTTCTTGTTAAGTTATTGTGTGCGCCGTCTGATGTTTCTTTATCACTCCCTTCCTATTCTTCCTCCTCCTTTCTTTATATATTAGGTGTTTTATTCTTTGCCTTTAGTTAGTATTTGGGTGGTCTGCTTTCTTTGCTATGCTTTTATTTTCTCTGGTGATATCTTTTTAGTCTTAGGGGTGTTCCCCTCTAGATCAGTCCGTTTAAGATATCCTGTAGTGGTGGTTTATGGGTGGCAAACTCTCTCAACTTTCTTTTGTCTTGAAATTGTTTAATCCCTCCGTCATATTTAAATGATAATCGTGCTGGATACAATATTCTTGGTTCGAGGCCCTTCTGTTTCATTATGTTAAATATATCATGCCATTCTCTTCTGGCCTGTAAGGTTTCTGTTGAGAAGTGTGATGACAGTCTGATAGGTTTTCCTTTGTAGGTGATCTTTTTCCTCTCTCTAGCTGCCTTTAATACTCTGTCCTTGTCTTTGATCTTTGCCATCTTGATTATTATGTGTCTTGGTGTTGTCTTCTTTGGGTCCCTTGTGTTGGGAGATCTGTGGGCTTCCGTGGACTGTGAGACTATTTCCTTCCCCAGCGTGGGGAAGTTTTCGGCAATTATTTCTTCAAAGACACTTTCTATCCCTTTTTCTCTCTCTTCTTCCTCTGGTACTCCTATAATGCGAATATTGCTACGCTTCGATTGGTCACAGAGTTCTCTTAATATTCTTTCATTCTTAGAGATCCTTTTATCTCTCTCTGCCTCAGCTTCTTTGTATTCCTGGTCCCTGCCTTGTAATTCCTTGATCGTGTCTTGAACCTGATTCAATCTGCTGTTGAGCCCTTCGATGGCTTGTTTCATTTCTGCATTGTCTTTCCTCACTTCCCTCACTTCCTCCCTCAGCTCTTGCACATTTTTCTGTAGATCCGTCAGCATGGCTATGACTTTTATTCTGAATTCTTTTTCTGGAAGACTGTGAATGTCCATTTCTCCAGATTCTTTCTCTGGCGTGGTGTTTGTCTGAAGCTTTGTCTGTATCATATTCTTCTGTCTTCTCATGACTGTAGAATTGGTTGTTGGTAGCAAGGAGAGATAAGAAAGGAGAGACAAGAAAAAAAAGAGATTTCTACTAATAATATAAAAGTATAAGGAGAGAGAGAGAAGGGAAAAGAAAAGAAAGAAAAAGAAAAGGCAGCAACACCTAAAAGAAAACAGCAAGAACAACAACAAAACAAAACAAAACAAAAAAAAAAAACACCAAAAAGCCCACCGGGGGTGGTTTCTGTGCGAATGCTGTAGGTGGCGCTATTTCTCCGCTATTCCAGAGCCGCGGCCACGTCGCTCCACACGGCCCTTTAAATCTGTGGCCGGGTGAGAATGGATGGGAGGCTGTTGAAAGAGAGGGAAAGAAAAAAAGGAAAAGAAAGGGGAGAAAAAACAACAACAAAACAAAAACAAAAAAAGAAAAAAAAAAGCCACCGGGCGTGGGTTCTGCGCGAGTGCTGTAGGTGGCGCTGTTGCTCCACTATTCCAGCGCCACTATAGTTCTGGCTGGGTTGGAAACAATGGGAAGCTGTTGATCTCCGTGAGGGTCTCAATGGCGGGCACTCTTTCCCAGTCGCCAGCTACGGGGTCCAAAGCTCCCCAGGACTCCCAGCGTGCTGGGCTCACTTCGCGGGGCTATCCGGCCCCTCTACTGAGCTCCTGTCTCTTTAAGACCGCTGAGGTAGAGCGCGCGCTTTTCTTCCCCTTTTTCTCCTTTCTTTTTCCTTCCCGGAGCCTGCCGCGGGCAACTTGCACGTTCCCGGCTGGGACCCTGTGCCCTCTGTCCCTCCAATCTCCGCTACACCGCAGACCTCCACTCCCTCCTGGCTCTGAATCCTCTCCTCCCGCCGGAGTGCTGGGGGAGAGGGGCGCTCGGTCCGCTCGCGGCTCCGTACCTTACCCGCCTTGCCGGAACTCCCGCCGGAGTGCTGGGGTGGAGGGGCGCCGGGCGCAGGCTTCCCCTGCCTCCCGGCTCTGAATCCTCTCCTCCCGCCGGAGTGCTGGGGGAGAGGAGCGCTCGGTTTGCTCGCGGCTCCGTACCTTACCCGCCTTGCCGAGACTCCCGCCGGAGTGCTGGGGTGCAGGGGCGCTCTCGTCTCGCTGGATCGTGTTTCCGTCCCGCCTCGCCGGGTGCCGAGTCCTCTGTCCGGCGTGTCTGGCCGCTGGAGCTCTGGGGGGGGGAGCGCTCGGTCCCACCGGATCGCCGCCCGTCCGCCTCACCGGCTGCCAAGTTCTCACAGGTGTAGCTGTACGCTGTGCACTTTCCTGTGTATTCTGGTCTCTCTTTTAGGGATAGTTGTATTTGCTGTATTTTCGTGAATAAATATAATGTTGGGAGGAATTTTTCTGCTAGTCCGTTCAAGACGCCATATTCCCGGAAGATAATATAGTTATTCTTACAGATGTGTTTACATTTACCATCTTTGGTCTTATCTCATGTTCATCTGTCGTTTTCTATAATCTTTTGGGTAAATCCAAAAATTTTTAGTATTTCATTTTAGTGTCTCTATCAGCTTCCAGCTGCTGCTTTTTTTAGTGCAGGCCCTTTGGGCTCTTTATTATGTCTGCATTGTTGAGAGACCTGCCAAGGATGTAGGTGGACTTCATAGAGTTAGGGATTGACCCTCTTACCTTTTTCTCCCCATATTTCCAGGCTTAAGTTCTGACCTCTGACATTTCAAACTACATATGAGTTAAATAAGTCATTCAATCAAGAGAGAATCAAACTCACAAAACTTACCTTAACGTGTGCAATGAGTGGCCGTCCAAGGATGAGGGAAGAACTTACATACCGATTGATCTCACTCCTCCTGTGACTCTGTTTCCAGAATTTCTGCCCTAAATGTCTAACTGTTCCGCAGCCCTGAACTCTGCCTTTTACCACCTTGAGCTTATAACCCTGTGGCTTTTTCCTGTCAAGCCTGGGAGGGGGGTTAATTTGGGGAGCACCCAAAGCACAAGAAATCCTTAAAAGTCCTGCAAAATCTTCCTGACCATTTGTAGTCTCTCCTGCTCTCCCGCCCTACGTGCCCCACACCTTTCCCCAGCCAACTAGGGACCCACTTTCCGTCACTATCCATTAATTTGAGTTTTACAAATGAAATCATATACTCTGGTTTTTTTGGGGGGGGGTCTTAAGTTTTTACTCAGTATAATTTGAGATTCACCCATGTTGCATCTGTGAATAGTTTATTCCTATTTATGGCTGAGTAGTATTCCGGGGTGTGATTATACCACAACTTGTTTATTCATTTCACTTGTTAATGTATGTTTCCAGTTTGGGACTATTAACTAATGAAGGTGCTGTGTGTTCTCGTACAAGTGTTTGTATGGCCACGGGCTTTTATTTTTCTTGAATAAGAATCACGAGTGGAATGGTTGGATCATACAGTTGGTGTACATACTATTTTTCATTGGAGTATATATTTTTTTATATTTTTAGTAGATTTTTATTTTTCATAGACTTTTAGGTATACAACAGAATTGAGTGGAAAGTACAGAAGGTTCCCACAGACCACATACAGTCTCCCCATGGTCAGCATCCCACACTAGGATGGCACGTCTGTTGCAATCAGTGAACCTACATTGATATTGATACATCATTATCACCCAAGGTCCATAGTTTACATTAGGATTCACTCTTGGTAGTTGTACATTCTATGGGTTCAAACTTATAATGATACATGTATCCACCATTAACAGTATCATGGAGAGTACGTTGCTTATCCTAAAAATTCACTGTGCCCCAACTGTTAATCCACTCTACTCTCCCACCTCCATCCCCAACCACTGACAACCACTGGTCTTGTCTCTATAGATTTGCCTTCCCCAGAATATCACACAGTTGGAATCTTACAGTGTCTAGGTTTTTCACATTGGCTTCCTTCACTTAATGATGCGATTTACATTTCCCTCATGGCTTGATTGCTCATTTCTTTTTAACACCGACTAGTAGTCCATAGTCTGGATGTATCAGTTACCCATTCACTGTGATTGCTTCCCAAGTTTTGGCAATTATGAATAAAGCTACTGTATACAGTTTTTGTGTGGACGTAAGTTTTTGATTCATTTGGGTAAATACCAAGGTACACAATTTACTTTTGTAATAAATTGTAGTACTGATTTACATTCCCACACACAGCTTGTAAGAAACCACCAAACTGTCTTCCCAAGTGTCTGTGTCATTTTGCATACCCACCAGCAGTGAATAAGAGTTTCTGTTGCTCCACAGCCTCACCACATTTAGTGTTGTCATTATTTTGGATTTTGGCCTTCTAACAGGTGTATAGCTGTTGGTTTTGTAAATGTCCTTTATCAAGTTAAGGAATTTCCTCTGTTTTTCTAGTTTGCTGAGAGTTTTTTATTATGAATGGTGCTAGATTTTATCAAATGTTTTTTCTCTGTTACTGTTGGTAGGACCATGTGACTTTTCTTATTTTATTCATGTGATGAATTACAAATTGATTTTCCAATGTTGAACCAGTCTTGCGTACTTGGGATAAATCCCAGTTGGTCATGGTGCATAATTCTTTTTATACGTTGTTGGATTTTCTGGATTTTTTGGCGATCTTTGCATCTCTGTTAATGCAAGATACTGGGCTTCAGTTTTCTTGTAATATCTCCATTTGGCTTTGCTATTATGGTGATGCTGGCCTCACAGAATAAGTTAAGTATTCCTTCTGCTTCTATCATCTGAAAGATACTACAGAAAATTGGTATAATCGCTTTTTTAAATATTTGGTAGAATTCACCAGTGAACCCATCTGGGTTTGGTACTGTTTTGAAAAATTAATTATTGATTCAACTTCATTGATACAGGCCCCAGATTGTTTCTTCTTATATGAGTTTTGGCAGATTTATCTTTCGAGGAATTGGTCTATTTCATCTAGGTTATTAAATTTGTGGGAATAGAGCTGTTCATAGTGTCCATTTATTCTTTTTATGTACATAGGATCTGTTTTGATGTTCCCTCTTTTCTTTAAATTTTGTTGAGTTAAAATTGACATATAACACCATATACTTTTAAGGTATATATCATAGTGACTTATATTGCAAAAAGATACATTAAGTTAAAATCCATCACCTCAAAACATACGAAAAAAACATAAAACTTTTTCCTTGTGACGAGAACTTTTGGGATTTACTCTTAGCAACTTTCAAATATTGTTAACAGTAGTCATCATGTTGTGTAATACATCCCCAGTGCTTATTTATCTTACAGCTGGGAGTTTGTACCTTTTGATTACCTTCATTCCATTTTTTCACCACATTCCCTGCCTTGGTAACTATGTATCTGATCTCTTTTCCTAAAAGTTTGGAGTTTTTTTATATGATTCCACATATAAATGAAATCATACAGTATTTCTTTTCCTCTGACTTACTTCACTTAGACGGATATTATTGTTGTCTCAAATAGTAGGAGTTCCTCATTTCTTATGGCTGAATAATACTGCATTGTGTGTATGTATGGGGGAGTATATGTGTGTGTATACACACGATGACATTTTCTCTTATCTATTCTTCTGTCAGTGGGCATGTAGGTTGTTTCCATGTCTTGACTATTGTAATTAATGCTGCAGTGAACTTGGGAGTGCAAGTAACTCTTCATTGTAGCAATTCTGTTTTCTTCAGATATATACCCAGAGGTGGAATTGCTGGATCATAGGGTAGTTCTATTTTAACTTTTTTTTTTTGCAATTATCAGATTTTTAATAAACTGGATAGCCATTTGCTTTAACATAACACATCATCCTTACATAGGAGCAATCAGGAGAAAACATGAAATAGCCAAGTGTTCTGTACTACAGAACACCACCACCTTAACAGCTAATTGGCATTATTCAACTGTTACACAACTGTGTCAAGTGCACAAAAACACAAAAGGGGTTAGAGCTGTGTCTGATAAAAAATAGTCCTTTAAAACAAATTATTTTACTAGATATGTCTTTATACTAGTTCACATCTAGATTACCATTTAAATCTGAATGTAAATAGCACGTGTAAATAAATTTGCAACAACTTTAGTAGGTCATTGAAAAGAGTGATGGCAATGAGTCAATCACTGTAGTTTTTGGCTACTCAACAAGAAAGGGCTGTACGTATTTTAGGTCAGGAGGCTCCACATTAGATTAACCAAACTGTTTACTTTCAACCAAAAAGTTATATAAGTATATAAAGATGAAATTTTACCCCAGATATCCAAACCAATAATAACTTGAAGTAATTAACCTTACTAAACTTAAAGGGGATTTGAATAACAGCAACAAAATGTTTACCCCTTGAGGCAAAATCTAAAACAAAAAGTTAGACAACATGTTAAAGAATAACCTTTCTAACAGCTGGTGACTTGTTCCAAGGACCCTTTGATCAACTGAGTATGTTGCTTTCCTCCACTCGCCCCAGTCCTGGGTGAGGTTGCTTGCTGCCGGCTCACCACCCTAGTAGGCACCACTCCTTCTTCTTTTGGAGACTTGGACACATATGTTGCTTCCATGTCTTTGCTATTGTAAATAATACTGCAATGAGCATGGGACTGTAAATACCTTTGTAAGTTACTGTTTTTACTTTCTTGAGATAAATACCCAGAAGTAAAATTGCTTTATTATATATGCAAGCTCTATTTTTAACTTTTTGAGGAAACTCCAGTTTTCCATAGTAGCACCAATTTACATTCCCACCAACAGTTCAGAAGGGTTCCCTTTTCTCCACATCACACCAGCACATGCTATTTCTTCTCTTTTGATAACAATATTTTAACTTTTTGAAGAAACTCTGTACTGTTTTCCATTACGGCTTTACTGATTTGCCTTCCCACCCACAACAGCCTAGGAGGGCTCTCTTTTCTCCATATCCTTGCCAGAAGTTTATCTGTTGTCTTTTTGATAACAGCCATCCTGAAAGGTGTGATACATCATTGTGGTTTTGATTTGCCTTTCATTAATGATCAGTGATACTGAGCATCTTTTCATCTGCAAGTTGCCCCCAGTCTGAAAGAGTGTTCCTGTAAACCTTTTGTAAGCTGAAATGGCATAAAGTGAAGAGGCAGTTACCCTTACCTTATATGGAAAACTTATGACCATCCCCAGACCCCAAAATAACCACTCTCAGGCTTTTCTAATACCTTAAGACACATCTTGCTCATGGAGCCACAAAATAAACTGAGATAAAGCACAGGTACAGTTCACAGCTCTGGCGGCTGGATGCTGAGATGCTGGGTGTCGTTCCTGGAGAAGGAGCTTGGCAATTAGCTGCTCCAGATGCACACTGCACAACCAACACTGAATGTTATTTCCACTTTTTGCCTTGTATAAGCAAAAATCCTCTTTGGATTTTTTTCAGTTAGTCAAACAGGTAATAATGTTGGTCTTTCCCAAAAGCAAAAAAAAAAAAAAAAAAAAAAAGCAGGGGAGACCGGTAACTATTATCTGTTTGACTATCTTCTCTGGAAGAATGTCTGTTCAGGTCCTTTGCCCTTTCTAACTGGATTGTTTTCCTTCTGTTAACTTTGGGTTTATTCTTATATTGGTTTCAATACAACACAGTGGTTCAACAGATACCCATATTATTAAATCCTCACCCCGTCTAGTGTAGTTACTATCTGTCAACATAGGAAGATGTTACAGAATCATTGGCTTTATACTCCATTTTGTACTACTATCCCTGTGACCAACTTATGATCAAGAATTTTTGTGCCCTTTTATCCCTTCCCCCTCCACACCCATCCATCCCAGTCCCTCCCCATGGTAGCCACCAGTCACTTCTCAGTGTTTATGTGTATAATGCTGTTTTGACCATGTTGTTTTGCTTTGTTTTTATATCCCACCAATACACGAAATGATATATTTGTCTGTTTCTGCCTGGCTTATTTCACTGAGCATAATACCCTCTAGATTCATCCATGGTGTTACAAATGGCAGGATTTCTTTTCTTCTTATGGCAGAATAATATTCCACTGTATATATATATACCACATTGTTATCCATTCATCTGTCGATGGACACTTAAGTTGCTTCCGTATCTTGGCTATTGTAAATAATGCAGCAGTAAACATAGGGGTGCATATGTCTTTTCGAATCAGGGATTTTGTTTTCTTCGGGTAAATTCCTAGAAGTGCAATTACTGGGTCAAATGGTCTTTCAATTTTTAGTATTTTGAGGACCCTCCATATTGCTTCCACAGTGGCTACACCAGTTTACATTCCCACAAACAGTATAGGAGCTCTCTTGTTCCATTCTCAATTTTACCTATGCATGTCCTTAGTTTTAAGGTCTCTTGTAGGTAGCATAGAGTTGGATCATATTTTCTGAATCCATTCTCCCAATCTGTGTCTTTTGATAGGGGAGTTTAATCCATTAACATTTAAAATAACTACTGATAGTTTTCTGTATGTTTTATAGCTTTTTTGCCCTTCATTCCCTCCCTTACTGTTTCCTTTCTGTTCAGTTGATTTTTTTGTAGTGATTCTGTTTGAAATTTGGTTCTGTTTCCTTTTGTGTATATGCTTTAGGTATTTATGTATGGTGGGGAGGGGTATTTACATAAAATATCCTAAAGTTATAAGTCTATTTTAAACTGGTAACTTCAACCACATACAAAAGTGCTACTTTATACAGCTTCAGCTTCCCACTTAACATTATAGATGTCAAAAACTGTATTGTGTACCCACTAACATAGGATTTAAAAGACAAAAGTATAAAAATATTTATAAACATGTAACAGAATTAAAAGTGAAGTTACAAATCAAAATTATAATGTAGGTTTTTGTGTTTACCAGAGAACTGTATTTTTTTGTAAGACTTCAAGTTATTATCTAGTATCCTTTCATTTCAAATAGGACTCCTTTTCACATTTCTTGTAGGACAAGTCTAATGGTATTGAACTCCTTCAGGTTTTATCTTGGAATGTCTCAATTTCTCCCACATTTTTGAAAGGCAGTTTGGCTGGAAATATTATTTTCAGTTGTCTGGTTTTTCTTTTTCCTTCAGTAGTTTTACATATATTATCCCACTACCTTCTGGCCTGCAAGTTTCTGTTGGGAAATCTGCTGATAATCTTATGAGAGTCCCTTGTATGTTTCAAGTTGCTGTGGAGGCTTTCAGGATGTGCTTTGTCTTTGACTTTGGATAGCCTGATCATAATGTGTTTTGAGGTGGGTCTTTTGGGGTGTATCCTGTTGAAGTTTGTTGAGGTTCACGTCTGCTGTTGAACCATTTTAGTGATGTTTTCAATTTTGTTACTGTGTTTTCCAGCTTCAGAATTTCTGTTTGGTTCTTTTTTTTATAACTTTTGTCCCTTTGTTGATATTTTCATTTTGTTTATGCATCATTTTCCTGATTTCATTTAGTTGTCTGTCATGTCAGTATTCTCTTTTAGCTCATGGAACTTAAAATACTTATTTTAAGATCTTTGTCAGGTAACTTAGAGTCCTGTTTCTTTAGGTTTGGTGTTTGGAGATTTTTTTTTTTCCTTTGAATTGGTTATACTATTTTGTTCTTTATATGTCTTGTGATTTTTGCTGAAAATTGGGCATTTGAAAAACAGCTACTAGTCTCTCTATCTGTGACTGGCTCCATGCAGAGAAAGATCTTCATTAGTCAGCTTTACATGGAGACACCAGGTCCTTTAAAACCTTTCCTGGGATGCTTCTCTGGACCTGTGTTCTTTAATTCCTGTTCCCCTTTATACATGGCTGCTTTTAAATATGTTAATTTCCCTCAGAGTCTCTCCCCTGCTTTTTTCTCAGGGCCTTAGATTTCCATTATATTCCTCTGCCTGTAACTTCTTGCCTCCAGTTTCCCCTGGGTTTGTAAACTCCCTGCAATTCTGATATCAAATTTGTCAAAACTATGCCACTGTTTTCCATCAGTGCTCAGTCAGGCAAGTCAGGAACCTGTCCTTTGTGCAGACCCCAAGCTAGCCAGAACATGGCAGTTCTTTCTATCCTGAGGGAGGAGCCAGGAATCGGTCAGTTTCCTCCTGACCTTGGCACATACACACCAGGAAGAGGTGGGGTAAGCAAAAACAATAGGAAATTCTGCAGTTTGGATTGCTTTTAAGATGCAGCAACTAAATGCTACAGCCACAATTTTCTGTTTCATTTGGTATACCCATGTGGGAATGAGATCTGGAGCCTCCTTCTCCACTATCTTACTTAAATATACTCAAAAAGCTAAAGAAGTGATGTAAGAGTTTTCTAAAGTCTTTGTCTGATACTTCTGTTACCTGCATGTCTTCTTGTTTGAATAGGCCATATTTTCCCTTTTTTTTGGTATGCTTTCATTGCTTTTTGTTTTTGAAAACTGGGCATTTGAGAAAACATGTCCCCTCTCCCAGTCTTTGCAGACTGGCTTTTTTCCAAGGAAGACCTTCATTAATGTGCAGGGTGTGGTCTCTGTCTTGGGATCTGCCCTAGGTGAGGGCCTAAGGTATTTTCCGGCCTTTCTGAGCATGTGTCTTGCCTGGGCCTATGTGCTTTTTTCAATTCCCTATATACACAGATGCTATTAGGTATCTTAATCTCTCAAAGAGTCTCACCCCAGCTTTTCAGGGACGTGGGCTTTCTCCTGCACTCCTTCATGTGTAGTCCCTTTCCTAGGCTTCTGTGGGTCTGTAGTCCCGCTGCAGCTCTGTAAGCGTCGTCTGTTGTGTCTTTCCATTGCTCTTCCCCATCCTATCTCCAAATCAGACAGAAAAGACCGGTCCTCAGATAGCCCCCAGGCAGGATGGAAGATCACAAAGTCTGCTCTGCTTTGTCTATCGGTAGGGAATTGGGAGGTGGGTTCTGTACCCTTTAGGCCACACCATACCACAAGTAAACATGTCAACACATTTAAAAATAACTGCACAGGGAGAATAGGGAAAAAGCTCACATTCTACCCCAAGGCAAGACACCTGAGAAGACCTTAGCCTTCACTCTGGAACAATCCCAAATTCCTCCCATTTTAAATATGACTTTATCTTGGACATTCATGTTTGCTGTAGATCTTTTCAGATATTTTAAGTCTCTAGTTGTTTTAATGTTTTCATTGAGGAGCAAAGCAGTGGAGTGGAAGTTCACCCCCTGCTAATGTTTTTCTCTCTGTCCTTAATTCCTTATTCTTGTTACCTTTTAGGGGGCAGGAATCACAACGAGATGGAAACTCTTCATGAAGCAGGAGTGAGGTGCCTTTCACTGGGAGAGCTTTCATGCTGGCAAATCAGGCGACATGTTGTAAGGAAATTAACCAAAAGTCAAGACTCTGCGATAAATATTCAAGGAAGGAATTCTCAGTTCCCCAAACAACGTGACTCCCCCTGTCAAGTGGACACAGGAGTCTGCTTTCAGGCTTCTGAGGACAGCTGTATAATGAACCTTATAGAGGACCATTCCAATATTATTGAAAATCAAGAATTTCCAAATGGGAGAGCTCAGAATTCTTGGAATAAAAGATACGTTAATGAGGCACAGAATTCTCAGAGAAGTTGTAAGCAGAACCATATGAAAAACAAATTATGTATATTTTCTCCATATGTTGACATTTTCAGTTGTCTTTCACGCCATGATGATGATACAGTGCACCAGAGGGAGAAAGCTCACAGCTACAGTGACTGTGGTGGAGACATCTTAAGGATACCACCTCTTACCCAGCACAGTATAATTCACATAGGACAGAAAACCTACCGTTGTAACAAATGTGAGAAAGTGTTCAGTGATAGCTCGAGTCTTGAACTTCATCAGCAGGTACACTTGGGAAAGAAGTCCCTTACATATGGAACAGATGAGAAGAACGCCAGTTATAGCTCAGCTGTTCAACAGAGTGGCCGCACAGGAACAAAACGCTATTGGTGTCAAGAGTGTGGGAAGGGTTTCAGTCAGAGCTCAAACCTGCAAACTCACCAGAGAGTCCACACAGGAGAGAAACCCTATTCATGCCATGAGTGTGGTAAGAGCTTTAATCAGACCTCACATCTTTATGCTCATTTGCCTATTCACACAGGAGAAAAACCCTACAGGTGTGAAAGCTGTGGAAAGGGCTTTAGTCGTAGCACAGATCTTAATATTCATTGCAGGGTTCACACCGGAGAGAAACCTTATAAATGCGAGGTGTGTGGAAAGGGCTTCACACAGAGATCGCATCTTCAGGCCCATGAAAGAATCCACACTGGAGAGAAACCATATAAATGTGGGGATTGTGGTAAACGCTTTAGTTGTAGTTCAAATCTTCACACCCATCAGAGAGTCCACACTGAGGAGAAACCATACAAATGTGATGAGTGTGGGAAGTGCTTCAGTTTGAGCTTTAATCTTCATAGTCATCAACGAGTCCACACAGGAGAGAAACCATATAAATGTGAAGAGTGTGGGAAGGGCTTCAGTTCAGCTTCCAGTTTCCAGAGCCACCAGAGGGTCCACACAGGAGAGAAGCCATTTCGATGCAATGTGTGTGGTAAAGGC
The DNA here is from genome assembly GCA_029783875.1 of Phataginus tricuspis. NCBI lineage: Eukaryota > Metazoa > Chordata > Mammalia > Pholidota > Manidae > Phataginus > Phataginus tricuspis. The sequence continues at coordinate 11,586,697 of JAQQAC010019400.1, read as the reverse complement.
TTCAGTCAGAGTTCGTATTTTCAAGCCCATCAGAGAGTCCACACTGGGGAAAAGCCATACAAATGTGAGGTTTGTGGGAAACGCTTTAATTGGAGCTTGAATCTTCATAATCATCAGAGGGTCCACACAGGAGAAAAACCATATAAATGTGAGGAGTGTGGGAAGGGCTTCAGTCAGGCCTCAAATCTTCAAGCTCATCAGAGTGTCCACACTGGGGAAAAACCATTCAAATGTGAGGCGTGTCAGAAGCGATTCAGTCAGGCTTCCCATCTTCAGGCCCATCAGAGAGTTCACACCGGGGAGAAACCATATAAATGTGAGACATGTGGTAAGACCTTCAGCCAGAGGTCAAATCTTCAAGTCCATCAGATAATTCATACCGGGGAGAAGCCATTTAAATGTGAGGAGTGTGGGAAAGAATTCAGCTGGAGTGCTGGGCTCAGTGCTCATCAGAGGGTCCACACAGGAGAGAAACCGTATATGTGTCAGCAGTGTGGGAAGGGCTTCAGTCAGGCCTCACATTTTCACACACATCAGAGGGTCCACACTGGAGAAAGGCCATACATATGTGATGTCTGTTGCAAGGGCTTCAGCCAGAGGTCACATCTTGTGTACCATCAGAGAGTCCACACTGGCGGGAATCTATAGAAGTGGGACATGGGGAAGAGCCTGCCTGTTCACCTCTATGGGAAAGTCCGTGCTGGTGATGGTGGAAAGTTCCTCCAGAACTCAGAGCCTTCAAGGAATCTTCAGGGGAAAGGAGTGCTATAAAGTGTTCTGTTTTAAGAACTCAGGAGATGAATTCTTTACAAACATCAGATTTCACGGATGAGAGGAAAACCTATTCTATAAATATGGTCAGTGTTTGTACCAGAGCTCGGAATGTCCCAAAGCAGGATGCAGCACAACTGAACTCTAGAATTCCTCAGCGTCTAGCCAGGAGAGAGGCCTTATAATGAAGATTAGGGGAAGGGCCTTAACAAAAGTATAATGCTGGACAAACAACACTGATACCATCTACATGTAACGTCTCCACAGGGAGGGGTATTTCTTTTCTTACCACTGTCTCTCTACCATGTGGAAGTGTGCTTGACTGAGCAAAGGAGAAAAATCCCTGTAATTAGGACAAATATTTGAAAACTCTAGTCCCATACCCTAAATTCATAACATGCTCAAAAGGAGTCCTGCAAGTAGCCTTAATAAAATTTCAGGAAATATTAGTTGAAGTATAAAAGAATCATGTAATGCTGTCATCCACAATAATGCAAATTTTGGTGAAACTTGCGCGTGGCCCCCACCCTCCATCCAGCCTGTTCTTTGTAAAGTGTCAACCGTTGTTTACAGTATAATATTTAGTATCACTAGTCTATTTTATAGACAAAAATACTGTTTTTTTTATTAGTCTTAATAACATGGTACTGCACTTACATAATGGGAAGTTTTGAACCCTGGTTATTAAAGTAGGGTTTGGAAGTGTTAAGAGTAGTTATTGATGACAAAAGGTTTCTTAGTAAACTTGAATTCTTAATAATTGGTTTCTTCTCATTTTTTGCATTCAGACATAGACCAAATTGCCTTCTCTTAGTCCTTCCTCATCTAGACCTCTTTACAAGTCATTAGTTTTATCACATTCCACTCCCATTCTTACCTCCTAAAATGTGGGGTGGTAGACAAGAAATTAATTTTGATTGAAGTTCATTAAATGTAACAATGTAGATAGGTTGCTACTTACACAACCTTTTATGTTCCACACCTCTTTGTAGGAGTGAACGTCAGCTGGTCAGTATGGATCAATATAGCCTTTGACCTGGCAGTTCTAGCCCTGGAGTTCTGCTTTGGAGATGATAGCAAGAGTGGAAAGGATTGTATGCAAGGAGGTTTATACTGTATTTTTTTTTTAAACTAGCATCCAAATATTTGAATAAATATCCTAATATATTTACCGGTTTACTCTGGTAGAAAGGGTTGGGATGTTTTGACTTTTAAAAATGTTACTGATTATCAATTTTACCAAGGCAATTTTGACTATGAAACAGTAAAATTACTGGACAAAATGAAGATCCCTTACACCTAAATCTTACTGGTTTATCATAGGGCATATAAACCTGTGTTATGTATATACATACAGGACGTTCCCTGTTGCATTATTGGTAATAGGACACTTTGCACTCATCAGTTGGATTGACAAAGTTTATGGTTTATCCTTTCAGTGGAATACTATGCAGAATCAAATAGAAAAAGATAAACTCAAGAGTTACTGACATTGGCAATACCCTGAATATGCTTAGAAAAGTGGGCAGACAGGATTTTGTATTCTATACATTTATATATATATATATATATAAATTATATAAAAACATATATATGTATACACAATTTACCATTAAAAGGTAACCAGATCATATTTTTAAGTGTGTGCATATTGTGATATAGATGTATACTATAAAAAAATCTGTGACTATGATTACCTTCAAAAGCAGCATTGAATTTTTTAACTTTTTCCTGTAATGTTTTTAGAATGTTTTAAAACCTCTATTTTCAATTCGTTCTGAACATTCAGAAAAGATGCAAGAATAATAGAATTCCCATGTGTCCTTAGGATACTGCGTGTGATTACGGCCAGACCTGTTCATTCACATGTCTAGTGCCTCAGCTGAAGACCCCAAACAGCATGACCGCTTCATGGTAACTTGACGCTACATGGTGGCTTTAGGTATCCCAAGAAAAACCAGCAGAAATGTACTATGCGCTTTTCTAATCTAATCTTGGAAATTACAATGTCATTCCTGCCTATCCAGGATCAAGGGGAGAGGACATGGACTGTGCTGCTTGACCCGAGAAGTGTCAAAGAATTTGCAAACATTTTAAAACTACCATTATTATAATATTTTCTAACTTGGAGTTTACTCAAATTCCACAGTTGTCTCCTATTATGTTTACAGCATTTTTTTTCTATTTCAGGATGTAATCACAAGACATGTCATACCCTGCAGTTAGTTGTCATGTTTCTTTAGACTTTAAATCTGTATCCGTTGCACAGCCGTTATTTGTCTTTCATGAAATTGGTGTCTTTGAAGAGTACAGGCTAGTTATTTTGTAGAGTAACCCTTAATTGGGTTTGATTCCTCATGATTAGATTCAAATGAAATATTTGTAGCGTGAGTATTATGTGACTGATGCATACTTCTCATGCATTCCAACCAACAAATGTGTTGTTTTTGTTTCATCCGTGATACTATATTTGATCACTTGAATAAACCAATGATTATTAGGTTTCTCTACTATAAAATTGCTGGGTTTTTTGCCTTTGAAAATAAGAACTAATTTGTGGGGAAATCCTTTAGTTATATAACTACCTCATTATAATCTTTCACCTACTACTTTTAGTGTTCATTGGTACTGTCTGAATCAGTTATTACTGTGATGACTACAAAATGACTTTCTTACATGATCATTCTTTCTACACTTAGCAATTGGCATTCTACTGTTAGAAGAGTTTTCCGTTCTCCCTTGTCTCTCTTTTCTCTCTTAACTATCATCAGTATGAATCCTTGTTTCCTGGTATAATAAGATACTGGGTTTATCTTGTATAGTGCCCGTTCCAGCCACAAATGCTACAGAGCCCTAATTCCTTTGAGTGAAGAATAGTATTTAGAAATCCAGGTCTGTGTGTTATATGTTCTCATCATCATTGGGACATCAGTCCTTCAGGTGTAGGGGTGTGTGTGTATGTGTGTATGCATGCTCGCACGCGAAATACTGATATCTTAAAATTTCAAGTAGGTATTTTTTTCTAGTCTTTCTTATCCCATATTTACTTTTTCCAGCACGTAGTCTGAGTTGCTAAACACTATCACTGGAAGAAAAAAAAAAAAGAAACCTGGTTGTGTTAAGGATTTATTTACAGGTCCTTTTCTCTTTAGATGGAATATATATGGACAAAGTACTCTGTTGAAAAGTTCCTTTGACTATTTTTCTAATCTTCATTCAGTCCAATTATGTTATTTGAAATTAAAGTTAGATTTCCAAAAAATATTTATACTCTCAGGTTCCCTCCCCCATCTTTTTGGGAACTGTAGTTAGGATACTTGTACAATTAGTTTCATCTTAGTATATTTTCATTTGATTTCCTATTTAGACATTTTTATTATCATTTTCTATTTATCTCCTTAGAAATGTACATGAAGTGCTTTTCACTGTTCCGCATTCTTCATAAAATCAATGACTGCAAAATAAAAAATGACCAGTGCATTCCTTTGAGTAGATAGGCTACAGGAATGGAGAGATTGTAATGCATGGTGAAAATTGGGTGGATTTACAAAGGCAAGATGGCTTATAAGTTTATATAGTATAAAAAGAGAAAGAGCTAGTGAGTATAGATGTTTAGGGTCAGAGAAAGTTTACCACCAAGCTCTGCCGTTGATGTAGTTGCTTTGAGACTTGTATAGTTCACCGGATAAAAAAATTTCTATCCAGAGTAGGGGCTTAAAGATGGCAGCATAAGAAGTGAGACAGAAACACTCCTGCCAAAACCACATATAATGTGAAAATATAGCAAATAACAACTAATTCTGAAAGAGCGACAGGAAAGAAGACTGCATACAGCTGGGGAAAAGAGAAGACCTCACGGAAAAGGGTAAAGCAGCAAAGCCATGATCCGGCAGGACAATAGCACTTACCCCACCCCAGCTCACGGCGGAAGGTAGTGAAACAGAGCAGGGAGTGGGTGGAGGCCTAGGACTGCTGACCACCCAGCCCTAGAGATCTGTTCCGTGAGCATGAACCTACATTACATGGTCCCGGGGAGATTAGTGGGGTTGGAAAGCTAAGACAGGTGAAATACTCGGAGGGACTGAGATTCCAGCAGCTTGTGGAGAACAAGTACCCACAAGCAGCCACTCTGGGACAAAAGAAAGGCAGGCATTCTGAGAGACTTCCCAACAGCAATCCTGCTAAAGGGGCAAGGATTGCACAGAGCTTGCTGGTCAGAAGAAAGGAGGTGGACAAAATGGTCCTGGTGCACTCAGCCCAGCAGGTTGGGACCTTTTGGGAGCTTCAGGCACTCCATCCCCCTGGTTGGCAGCACAGCCGGAGGCACCCTCCCCCCCGCCCCCCCATGATATGCAGCCTGCCTCTCCTTCCTTCCAGCCAGCATAGGCTCACAAACCTGCTGACCCTACCAATGCAACAGGCCAGCTAGAGAATGGCCATGCCTACAGCAGCAATAGAGGCTCCTCCCTGAGCACTTGGCCCACTGGCCCTGGTAGTGGAGGCAGGCACTGCAGCTGGGAAACAGGAAAGAGCTCTTTCCTCCCAGCAGGCACCAGCACCACTTGCTTCTGACGTCCACCATCGCTCCAGGGGCTTAGCAGCTCCAAAGAGTAGAGCTTCTGGGCACTAGAGGGCACCGCCTACACAAACTTATTCCATATTATTCATTACAAATATGAAATGGCAAAAGAACCTAGTACAAACCAAAATCCCACAAATATCAGACAAGTGAAACTGAAATCACCAATCTTCCTGATAAAGATTTCAAAATAAAAATCATGAACATGCTCATGGAGCTACAGAAATACAGAGAAGCTGAGGCAGAGAGAGAAAAAAGGATCTCTAGGAATGAAAGAATATTAAGAAAATTGTGACCAATCCAAACAGAACATATTCGCATTATAGGGGTACCAGAAGAAGAAGAGAGAGAAAAAGGGATAGAAAGTGTCTTTAAAAAATAATTTCTGAAAACTTCCCCAATCTGGGAAAGGAAATACTCTCTCAGGCCATGGAAGTCCAAAGATCTCCCAACACAAGGGACCCAAGGAGGACAACACCAAGACATATAATAATTAAAACGGCAAAGATCAAGGACAAGGGCAGAGTGTTAAAAGCAATCAGAGAGAGAAAAAATATCACATACAAAGGAAAACCCATCAGGCTATCATCAGATTTCTCATCATAAACCTTATAGGCCAGAAGGGAGTGGCATGATATATTTAATGCAATGAAACAGAAGGGCCTCAAACCAAGAATACTCTACCCATCAAGACTATCATTTAAATTTGAAGCAGGGATTAAACAACTCCCAGATAAGTAAAAGTTGAGGGAATTTACCTACCACAAAACAGTGTATATTGGAGGGACTGCTATAGATGGAAGTGCTCCTAGGCTAAATAGCTGTCACCAGAGAAAATGAAACCACAGTAAAAGAAGTAGACTAATTATTAAGCAAATACAAAATTAACCTACAAATTCAGTCAATGGATACACAAAGAGCATGAAGAATGGAGGAAAAAACCTTTAGATTGTGTTTGAAGTAGCATACTGAGTTAAGTTAGACTGTTAGATAGTAAAGAAGCTACCCTTGAACCTTTAGTAACCATGAATCTAAAACCTGCAATGGCAATAAGTACATGTCTGTCTATAATCACCCTAAATGTAAATGGACTGAATGCAGCAATCAAAAGGCATAGAGTTATAGAATGTATAAAAAAAAAGACCTGAAGAGAAAAGATGGTGGCATGAGTAGTGTGGCAGAAATCTCCTCCCAAAACCATATATATTTTGAACATAGAGCAAATACAACTATTCCTAAAAGAGTGACCAGAAGTAACAGTACACCAGCCAGTCCACATCTGGGAGAAGTCAATATCTCACATACAAGCCATGAACCGGCGGGATCCAAGCACTCGCACTACCCCAGCTCACAAGCGGGAGGAAAAGAATCAGAGTGGGGAGGGAGTATAAGCACATGACTGCTAAATACCTAGCCCTAGAAATCTATCCTGGGAGGACAGACCTACATTGCATGGTGCTCTGGTAATTAGAGGGGCTGAAAAACAAAGTCTGAGACTAAGACTGTGAACAGGTTCCCACAACCGTCTGCCCTGGGACAAAAGAAAAGTAGGCATTTAAAAAGAGTTCTCAAAATTCAGAAGGCTGCTAAAGGGGCAAGGGTTTAGAAGGAACAGGTGGACAAAATCGTCCTGGCACACTCAGCCCAGCAGGCTGGGAACTTTCAGGAGCTTCAGGCACCCCAAGGCCCCTCACTGCAATAAGCAGCCTGCCACTTCTTCCTCCATAATAGCACCTGCATACAAACCAGCTGTCCCCACCATTGCTGCAGACCAGCCAGAGGGCAGCCCTGCCTACAGCAACTACATAGCTTAGCGCAGTGGCTGCCCCCTGCACATGGCTAACCAGCCCAGAACCAGAGGCTGCTCCCTGTGCACAGTTAACTGACACACACAGCGGAGACAGGTGCTGTGATGGGAAAGATGAAGGGGCTTTGTTCTCGTGGCAGAACCCGCACCGCTTGCCTGAAAATCCTGCCATTGCCCTAGGCCATCATGAGGGCCACCCTGCCCAGAGCAGTTTAGGGGATTAACCCAGAGACCCCTCCCTGTGCGGGGTTAACCAGCACAAACAGTGGATACAGGCATGGCAACCGGCAAGCAGGAAGGGACTTTGTCCTCCCAGCTCACACCTACGCCACTTGCCTGCGACCACTACCATTGTTCCAGGACTATGAAAGGCAGAAAAACCTGGTTCAAATCAAAATCACTCAAACACCAGAAAGAAGACTTAGGAGATAGAAATCACCAATCTTTCTGAAAAAGAATACAAAATAAAAGTCATAACCATGCTAATGGAGCTACAGAAAAATATTCAAGAGATAAGGGACAAATTCAGGATGGAGATAACTGAAATGAAACAAACAATGGATGGATTTAAAAGCAGATTAGGTGAGGTAAAGGAGACAGCAAATGGAATAGGAATCAGTGAACAGAAATACACAGAAGCTGACGCAGAGAGAGAAAAAAGGATCTCTAGAAATGAAAGAATATTAAGAAAACTATGACCAATTCAAACAGAATATATTTGCATTAGAGGGGTACCAGAAGAAGAAGAGAGAGAAAAAGGGATAGAAAATGTCTTTAAAAAATAATTTCTGAAAACTTCCCCAATCTGGGAAAGGAAATACTCTCTCAGGCCACGGAAGTCCAAAGATCTCCCAACACAAGGGACCCAAGGAGGACAACACCAAGACATATAATAATTAAAATGGCAAAGATCAAGGACAAGGGCAGAGTATTAAAAGCAACCAGAGAGAAAAGATCACATGCAAAGGAAAACCCATCAGGCTATCATCAGATTTCTCATCATAAACCTTATAGGCCAGAAGAGAATGTCATGATATAGTCACTGGAATGAAACAGAAGGGCCTCGAACCAAGAATACTCTGTTCAGCAAGATTATCATTTAAATTTGAAGGAGGGATTAAACAATTCCCAGATAAGCAAAAATTGAGGGAATTTGCTTCCCACAAACCATCTCCACAGTGTATCTTAAAGGGACGGCTCTAGGTGGAAGTATGCCTATGGCTAAATAGATGTCACCAGAGAAAACAAAACCACAGCATAGGAAACAGACTAACTGAATACTAAGCAAATGCAAAATTAAATCAGCTACCCACAAAGTCAGTCAAGGGATACACAAAGAGTACAGAATAACACCTAACATATAAAGAGTGGAGGAGGAAGAAAAAGAAGGGAGAGAAAAAAGAATCTCCAGATTGTGTTTTTAATAGTGTAATAAGTGAGTTAACGTAGACTGCTAGATAGTAAAGAAGCTGCCCTTGAACTTTGGTAACCACGAATATTAAAACCTGCAATGGCAATAAGTACATATCTATCGATAATCACCCTAAATGTAAATGGACAGAATGTACTAATCAAAAGACACAGAGTAATAGAATGGATAAAAAAGCAAGACCCATCTACATGCTGCCTACAAGAGACTCACTTTAAACCCAAAGACATACACAGACTTAAAGTAAAGGGATGGAAAAGGATATTTCATGCAAACAATAGGGAGAAAAAGGCAGGTGTTGCAGTACTTGTATGAGACAAAGTAGACTTCCAAACAAAGAAAGTCACAAGAGACAAAGAAGGACATTATATAATGATAAAGGGGTCAGTCCAACAAGAGGATATGACCATTATAAATATCTAGGCACCCAACATAGGAGCACCTACACATGTGAAACAAATACTAACAGATTTAAAGGAGGAAATACAATGCAATGCATTCATTTTAGGAGACTTCAACACACCACTCACTCCAAAGGACAGATCAACCAGACTGAAAATAAGTAAGGACACAGAGGCACTGAACAACACACTAGAACAGATGGACCTAACAGAAATCTAAAAAACTCTACACCCAAAATCAGCAGGATACACATTCTCAAGTGCACATGGAACATTTTCAAGAATAGGTCACATACTAGGCCAAAAAAAGAGCCTCAGCAAATCAAAAAGATTAAAATTGTACCAACCAACTTCTCAGATCACAAAGGTATAAGAATAGAAATAAATTGTACAAAGAAAACAAAAAGGCTCACAAACACATGGAGGCTTAACAACATGCTCCTAAATAATCAATAGGTCAATGACCAACTTAAAAGGCGAAAGATTTATGCGATCTGAAGAGAAACCAGAGCATCAATGACCAAATTAAAACAGAGATCAAGCAATATATGGAGACAAATGAAAACAACAGCACAGGCTTCCAGGAAGATGGCGGCATGAGCAGGGCGGTGGAAATCTCCTCCCAAAACCATATGTATTTATGAAAATACAACAAATACAACTATTCCTAAAAAAGAGATCAGAAGATACAGGATAGCACACAGCCTGCAGGTACACCTAAGAGGACGCGGCACCCCGCGAGGCGGCGGTCCGAAAGAGACAAGGGCCCAGGATCGTCCCAGCACACTCGGCCCAGCAGGCTGGGAGTCCTGGGGAATTTCAGACCCCTTGGCTGGGGACTGGGAAAGAGTAGCCACATTCAGACTTCCCACAGAGATCAACAGCCTCACATTCGTTTCCACCCTGGCCAGAGCTACAAAGGTCCCTGCGGAGCAGCGCAGCCGTGGCTGCGGAATAGTGGAGCAACAGCGCCACCTACAGCATCCTCACAGAGTCTACTCTCGGAGGGCGTTCTTTTTTTCCTTTTTCTTTTTCTTATTCTTTGTTTTCTTTTCTATCTTTTCCTTCTTTCTTTTTTTATTTTCTTTTCTTTCTTGTTTTCCTTTTTTTCTTCTTAAAAGACGTAAAGAACCCAGCTGACATACATGGCACCTACCAGCGACCACTTCTATTGCCATGAAAAGACAGAGGAATATGGTACAAACAAAACTCACCCAGACCCAGACAACATGAGAGAGGGAGCCTGAAGGGATGGAAATGCACAACCCTCCTGAAAAGAATTCAGAACAAAACTCATAACCACATTGATGGATCTAAAGAGAAATATACAAGAGCTGATGGAGGAAGTGAGGGAAATGAGGAAAGACGATGTAGAATTGAGACAAGCGATTGACAGGCTTAGCAGCAGACTGTATGAGATGCAAGAGACTGTTAATGGAATAGAAATCAGACAACAGCAATACAAAGAAGCTGAGGCAAAGAGAGATAAAAGGATCTCTAGGAATGAAAGAATATTAAGAGAACGGTGTGACCAATCTAAACGGAACAATATTCGCATTATAGGAGTACCAGAGGAAGAAGAGAGAGAAAAAGGGATAGAAAGTGTCTTGGAAGAAATAATTGTTGAAAACTTCCCCATGTTGGGGAAGGAAATAGTCTCGCAATCCACGGAAGCCCACAGATCTCCCAACACAAGGGACCCAAGGAAGACAACACCAAGACACATAATAATTAAAATGGCAAAGATCAAAGATAAAGACAGAGTATTAAAGACAGCCAGAGAGAGAAAAAAGATCACCTACAAAGGAAAACCCATCAGACTATCATCAGACTTCTCAAGAGAAACCCTACAGGCCAGAAGAGAATGTCATGATATATTTAACGTAATGAAACACAAGGGCCTCGAACCAAGAATATTGTATCCAGCACTATTATCATTTAAATATGATGGAGAGACTAAACAATTTCCAGACAAGTGAAAGTTGAGAGAGTTTGCCTCTCATAAACCACCTCTACAGGATATCTTAAATGGACTGCTCTAGAGGGAAGCATTCCTAAGACTAAAAAGATGTCACCAGAGAAAATAAAATCACAGCAAAGAAAGCAGACCATCCAAATAC
>JAQQAC010019400.1:11551228-11575090 GCA_029783875.1 Phataginus tricuspis | reverse complement strand
AGTAGATGAATGGATAAAGAAGAAGTGGTACATGTACACAATGGAATATTATTCAGCCATAAGAAGAAAACAAATCCCACCATTTGCAACAACATGGATGGAGCTAGAGGGTATTATGCTCAGTGAAATAAGCCAAGCTGAAAAAGACAAGTATCAAATGATTTCACTCATATGTGGAGTATAAGAACAAATAAAAAAACTGAAGGAACAAAACAGCAGCAGACTCACAGAACCCAAGAACGGACTAATAGTTACCAAAGGGAAAGGGACTGGGGAAGATGGGTGGGGAAGGGGGATAAGCGGGTAAAAGGGGCATTACGATTAGCAGACGTAAGGTAGGGGGGGCACGGGCAGGGCTGTACAACTCAGAGAAGACAAGTAGTGATTCTATAGCATCTCACTACGCTGATGGACAGTGACTGAAATGGGGTTGGTGGGGGGGACCTGATGAAGGGTGTAGTTTAATAATCATAATATTGCACATGTAATTGTAGATTAATGATACCAAAATAAATTATAAAAAAAAAGAAAAGAAAGAAAACAACAGCACAATGCCCCAACCTCTGTGGGTTGCAGTGAAGGCAGTTCTAAGAGGGAAGTATATAGCAATCCAGGCCTATTTAAAGAAGGAAGAACAATCCCAAATAAGCAGTCTAATTCACCATTATTGAAATTGGAAAAAGAAGAACAAATGAGGCTCAAAGTCAGTAGAAGATGGGACATAATAATGATTAGAGCAGAAATAAGTAAAATCGAGAAGAATAAGACAATAGAAAGAATCAGTGAAAGCAGGAGCTGGTTCTTCAAGAAAGTAAACAAAATAGATAAATCCCTACCCAGACTTATCAAGAAAAAAAGGGAATCTACACACATAAACAGAATCAGAAATGAGAAATAAAAAATCACTACAGACACCACAGAAATACAAAGAATTATTAGAGAATACTAATGAAAAATTATATGCTAGTCGGTAAGACACCAGCACAGCTCATGTACGGGGCTCTTCTCTAGGGGCGGCAGCAATAAAAAAAGAGTTTGCGATGTCGTCTCATCATAAAGGTGATCAGCACGGCGACAGCCCCAGCTGCCATTGGTCCCTAGAGTCAAGCTGTGTTAGTCAGTCGACAGGACCATTTACATTTCAGGACAGCTAGGCAACGACCCCTCAAATGGATGGCTTGTGCCTGGAAGGGTGGCAGAAGCTAAACAAGCTCTTATAAACATGGGTGAAATTCTGAAGGCTGCAGGCTGTGACTTCACTAATGTGGTAAAAACAACTGTTTTGCTGGCTGACATAATTGACTTCAATACAGTCAATGAAATCTACAAACATTATTTCCAGAGTCGTTTTCCTGCAAGAGCTGCTTACCAGGTTTGCCCAAAAGAGGCCATGTGGATTCTTTGCCCAAAGGAGGCCATGTGGAGATTGAAGCAATGGCCATCCAAAGACCTTTCACAACAGCATCACTGTAAGTGTTATTTATATAACACATAATTATAATACTTATTTCTAGAATTTTAATAATGCTTTTAAGTTAACATCTCATCTTTACAATTGATGTTGGAAAGTGTAAGATTGACTAAATTACCTGAAGCTATTATGGAAATACCATATATTAAGGGGAATTGAACATGAAGATTAGATGATGAATCCTGTTACTTGTGTTATAAATTAACACTTATGTGCACTCATATTACTAGATGTGGGAAAAGATGTGCATTACAGTTACCAAATAAATAAACGTAAAGGGAAATAACATATAGGAAAGATGAGTCACTATTGCTGAGAAATAATAAAGTGCACATTTAATTCATTAAATCCAAATAATTGAATTATGTGAAATATTTACTTATGTCAGATATATGATTTGCTTCTACTTGAGTAAAGTATTTAAGTTAGAGTAGTAAAGGGAGTTTAAGGAGAAAGTGGACCAAAATTTTATACATATAATATTTTTCTAATGGAAATAAACATGCAGATTTTCCTTGGGAAAAAAAAATTATATGCTAACAAACTGGATAACCTAGAAGAAAGGACAATTTTCTAGATAAATACAACCTTCCAAGACTGACCCAGGAAGAAAATCTGAACAGACCAATTACCAGCAATATAATTGAATTGGAAATTGAAAAACTACCCAAGGTCAAAACCCCAAACCAGATGGCTTCACCATTGAAATTATGAGACAATTAGTGAAGACATTATACCCATTCTCCTTAAAGTTTTCCAGAAAATAGAAGAGGAGGGAATACTTCCAAACTCATTCTATTAAGTCACCATCACTCTAATACCTAAACCAGGCAAAGACACCAGAAAAAAAGGAGACTACAGACCAATATCCCTGATGAACATAGATACAAAAATACTCAACAAAATATTAGCAAACCGAATTCAAAAATACATCAAGAGGATCATACATCATGATCAAGTGGGATTCATCCCAGGGATGCAAGGATGGTACAACATTCGAAAATCCATCATCATCATCCATCACATCAACAAAAAGAAGGACAAAAACCACATGATCATCTCCATAGATGCTGAAAAAGCATTTGACAAAATTCAACATCCATTCATGATAAAAACTCTCAACAAAATGGGTATAGAGGGCAAGTACCTCAACATCATAAAGGCCGTATATGACAGACCCACAGCCAACATCCTGCTTAACAGCGAGAAACTGAAAGCTTTTCCTCTAAAATCGGAAACAAGACAAGGATGCCCACTCTCCCCACTTTTATTCAACATAGTACTGGAGGTCCTAGCCACAGCAATCAGACAACACAAAGAAATAAAAGGCATCCAGATTGGTAAGGAAAAAGTTAAATTGTCACTGTTTGCAGATTTTGATATTGTACATAAAAAAACCCTAAAGAGTTCTCTCCAAAACTACTAGATCTAATATCTGAATTTAGCAAAGTTATAGAATACAAAATTAATACATAGAAATCTGTGGCATTCCTATACACTAATGATGAACTAACAGAAAGAGAAATCAGAAAAATAATTCCATTCACAATTGCGTCCAAAAGAATAAAATACCTAGGAATAAACCTAACCAAGGAAACGAAAGACCTATACCCTGAAAACTACAAGACACTCCTAAGAGTAATTAAAGATTACTTTAACAAATGGAAATTCATCCCGTGCTCTTGGCTAGGAAGAATTAATATTGTCAAAATGGCCATCCTGCTTTAAGCAATCTACAGATTCAATGCAATCCCCATCAAAATACTGATGGCATTCTTCAATGAACTAGAACAAATAGTTCTAAAATTCATATGGAACCACAAAAGACCCCGAATAGCCAAAGCAATTCTGAGAAGGAAGAGTAAAGTGGGGGGATTACACTCCCCAACTTCGAGCTCTACTACAAAGCCACAGTAATCAAGACAATTTGGTAGTGGCAGAAGAACAGACCCACAGATCAATGGAACAAAATAGAAAGCCCAGATATAAACCCACACATATATGGCCAATTAACATATGATAAAGGAGCCATAGATATACAATGGGGAAATGACAGCCTCTTCAACAGCTGATGTTGGCAAAACTGGACAGCTACATGTAAGAGAATGAAACTGGACTACTGTCTAGCCCCATACACAAAAGTAAACTCGAAATGGATAGAAGACCTAAATGTAAGTCATGAAACCATAAAACTCTTAGAAGAAAATATAGGCAAAACTCTACTGAATATAAATGTGAGCAACTTTTTCATGAATATATCTCCTTAGGCAAGGGAAACAAAAGCAAAAATGAACAAGTGGGACTATATCAAGCTAAAAAGCTTCTGTATAGCAAAGGACACCATCAGTAGAACAAAAAGACATCCTACAGTATGGGAGAATATATTCATAAATAACATATCTGATAAGGGGTTGACATCCAAATTATATAAAGAACTCACACACCTGAACAAACAAAAGCAAATAATCCAGTTAAAAAATGGGCAGAGGACATGAATAGACACGTCTCCAAAGAAGAAATTCAGATGGCCAACAGGCACATGAAAAGATGCTCCACATCGCTAATCATCAGAGAAATGCACATTAAAACCACAATGAGATATCACCTCACACCAGTGAGGATGGCCAACATCCAAAACACAAACAACAACAAATTTTGGCAAGGATGTGGAGAAAAGGGAACCCTCCTACACTGCTGGTGGGAATGCAAATTAGTTCAACCATGTGGAAAGCACTATGGAGGTTCCTCAAAAAACTCAAAATAGAAATACCATTTTACCCAGGAATCCCACTCCTAGGAATTTACCCTAAGAATGCAGCAGCCCAGTTTCAAAAAGACATATGTACCCCTATGTTTATCGCAGCACTATTTACAATAGCCAAGAAATGGAAGCAACCTAAGTGTCCATCAGTAGACACTTAGATTGGATTAAGAAGACACTTGAATGGATTAAGAAGAGGTGGTACATATACACAATGGAATATTATTCAGCCATAAGAAGAAAACAAATCCTACTATTTGCAACAACTGGATGGAGCTAGAGGGTATTATGCTCAATGAAATAAGCCAGGTGGAGAAAGACAAGTACCAAATGATTTCACTCACATGTGGAGTATAAGAACAAAGCCAAACTGAAAGAACAAAACAGCAGCAGACTCACAGAACCCAAGAATGGACTAACAGTTACCAAGGGGAAAGGGACTGGGGAAGATGTGTGGGAAGGGAGAGATAAGGGGGAAAAAGGTGCATTATGATTCACACACATAATGTAGGGCAGGGCTGGATATGGGGGAGGCAGTATAACACTGAGAAGACAGGTAGTGACTCTATAGCACTTACTACGCTGATGGACCGTGGCTGTAATGGGGTGTGTGGTGGGGACTTGATAATGGGCAGAATGTAGTAACCACAATATTGCTCATGTGAAATCTGAACATGAGATTGTATATTAATGATACCTTAATTAAAAAAAAGAGGTCAATGCAAGATTTCTCAGTTTTTCGTTTTTCAATGTTTGAAATTTTTAATAAGATGCTTAAAAAAAGAGATCTGAGTGACAGTGATTGACAGCAACAGCAAAAAATCAGAACAGGCAAATCTGTTTTATGATGAAAAATGTCAAAACAATGGTTAGTCTGCCTGTGGGGAGGAGGAGGATATGGGAGACCCTGGGAAGGGGTATATGGGACTCTCTTGGATAATTCTTCATCTTGATAGCAATTCAGGTTTCATCTGTATATTTGAGACAGGGACCATGGGCTTAGATTGAATAAGGTGAGGGCCTCTGGAGAAAGCATGGCAGGATATCTGCAGTGAAAGCAATGTAATTACATGCAAGGAAACCCCCTACCAAAACTCTGCATTAAACATTAAGCTCTAGGATTATTCTTCAGTGAGATCAGTTAATGTTCCCCAGATAAAGAAGAGTAGCACATGTTTTTATTATGCTAATCATTTGTAATCATGTGTAAGATTCACTTTAGCATGCTAAAAGGCCCAGGCCTCTGTGCTGTCTTTCCTCTTTCAGATCTGATGGGGTGATTTTGATGCCGGGGTTCTTGTTCACAAAGCCGAAGAATGAGCTTAGCAAACAGACAAGGTAGGAGAGCAAGATACAGGCTTTTATTTAGAAATAAAGTGATAGGACAGAGCTCCCGGCTCACGCCAGGAGGGGACAGGAGAGTCCGGTGTGCTGCGTTGTCTAGGGGTTTTATAGGCAGGTTAGGATTTTTCGAGAACATGGAAAAAAGTTTTAGGGGTGTAGACCTGCTACGTGTGTCTGAACACCCCGAATTAACTTAACACAAGGAATTCCGCCCCCCGGATTTCTCTCCAGAACACCTGCATTCTGGTCTAGGGGCATATCAAAAGGCAGCCTGCCCAGCCCCCAAGGTGGGCTGAGGTATTGTTTGTTTGCTAAAGAGTAAGTTAAGAATTCTGCTTCCCAAACTTCCTGGGTGTCAAAATGCAATCTTATCTTTAAGGTGGAATCTTTGCTGCCTTTTACTATGTTGTTTACAGCTGGGTCTGCATGCTAAATTAGTTGCCTGGTTTGCAAAACCACCCCATCAGATCTGAAAGAGGAAAGACAGCACATAGGCCTGGGCCTTTTAGCATGCTAAAGTCAATCTTACAAGTGGTTAGCATAATAACAACATGGGGTACTCTTCTTTATCTGGGGAACACCAACTGATCTTACTGAAGAATGACCCTGGAGCTTAATGTTTAACACAGAGTTTTGGAAGGGGGTTTCTTTGCATGTAGTTACATTGCTCTGACTGCAAATATCTTGCTTTGCTTTTTCTGGAGGCCCTTCCCCTACTCTGACTACACCCACAGTCCCTGTCTCAATTTTACAAACTGGGCAACTAATTTAGCACGCGGACCCAGCTGTAAACAACATATTAAAAGGCAAGAAAGATTCTACCTTAAAGATAAGATTGCATTTTAACACCCAGGAAGTTTAAGAAGCAAGATTCTTAACTTACTCTTTTGTGAACAGACAATCCCTCAGCCCACCTTGGAGGCTGGGCAGTCCGCCTTTTGATATGCTCCTAGACCAGGACGCAGGTGTCCCAGAGAAAAGTCGGGCAGGAAATTCCTTGTGTTAAGTAAATTCTAGATATTCAGAGACCACTTAAAAAGTCCACACCCCTAAGCTTTTTTTCGTGTTCTCAAAAAATCCTAATTTTACCTATAAAACCCCTAGACAATGCAACACACCAAACTGTCTTGTCCCCTCCTGGCCTGAGCCAAGAGCATTTTCCTCTCACTTTATTTCTAAATAAAAGCCTGTACCTTGCTCTCCTACCTTGGGTGTTTGCTAAGCTCATTCTTTGGCTTCGTGAACAAGAACCCTGGCATCATATTCAGGTTTTTAAACTCAATAGTTAAGATATGTACATTTCACTGCATGTAAATTTTATCTCAAAAGGAAAAAGCATAAACAAATAGTAAGCTATCGTTAATGAGATGCATGCTAAAGTATCTGGGAGGATGCATCTTTCAACTTACTTTAAAATGCATCAGAATAGTAAGATTATAGAAAGTTGAAGACTCACATTTTTATTGCAAAATTTCAGAACAACAGTAGTCAAGATAGTGTGGTGCTGGCACAGGGGTAGACATAAAAGATAAGAGGGTGGAATTGAGAGTCCAGACATAAAACCTTGTGTCCATAGTCAGCTGGTTTCAACACGGGTGCTAAGACCATTCAGTGGGGAAAGAATATGTTCAGCGATAGTGCTGGATAGCTGGCTGGCCACCTGTGAAAGGACGGACCTGGGCACTGCGTCCTGCTCTATATACAAAGTCAGCTCAAAGTTGATGACAGAGACCTAAATGCAAGAGTTAAAGCTATAAAAATTTAGGAAGAAAACAGAGGTGACTCTGCATGACCTCGGACTCTGTGTTAGGCAGGAAAATAGATATGAGCGGGTAAAAAGAGAAAAAGGCCAGAAAGTCCACTAAAGAGACCCAAAGTTAATCAATTAAAGCTCAAAAAACCAGGAGCAACTTGGCCTGGAATGTTTGAATATTCCCCAGACAAAGGAGGGCACCTCAGCAACGCCCATGGCTTTATTGTGTTAATCATGCAGGCCCAGCTTATTTTTTTACCTTTACCCATACGCTGTTTTTTTCTCCTTCCGGTCCTAATTAAGTAGTTTGTTACCTAGGCAGCTAATTTAGCATGCAGGCCCAACCATTAACAACATAGTGAAAGGCAGGAAGGATTCCATCTTAAATATTGTATTTTAAAACCCAGGAAGTTAAAAACGTAAGATTCTTAACTTACTGTTTCAAACAGACAATAACTCAGCCCACCTTGGGGGCTGGGCAGGCAGCCTGTTTGATCTGCTCCCAGACCAAGATGCCTACATCCCAGGGAGAAATCAGAGCAGGAAGGTCCTTGTGTTAAGTTAATTCTAAGTATTCAAAGACCATTTAACAAGTCTGCATCCACAGCCCTTAGACACTTTCCTAGAGAATCCTTAAAAGGGGGATCCCCAACCTTCCGGGGCGCTCCTCTCTGAGGTCGCCCGCACTTTTTAAGTGCGCAACATTTTAACTTTAAAACTCTCTCTTTTCAACCTTTCAGCGGGCGGTCCTCTCTCTGAGGTTGCCCACAGTTTCTAGGTGTGTAACCTTTTAATCTTAAACTTTCCCTCTCCAACCTTTCAGGGCGCCTCTCCTTGCTGAGGCGGCCTGTACTTTTTCTCTGTGTAAGTAACCTTAAATAAAGCTTTCACTCTGCTTCTCTACTGTGTCTCTGCCCTTCAATTCTTTGTCGCGGCGGGGACAAGGATCGAGGAAATACACACCGCTCCCCCAACAGCCGTAAAAACGAATGTAGTGATACATGCGCCACCTGGATAAACCATTAATATTACACCAAATCAAAGAAGCCATTTGTAAAAGACTACAGACTATATAATTCCATGTTTATGAGGGGTGATAGCTAAAGGAGCCAGGGCCACTTTCTGAGGTGACGAAAATGTCCTAAAATTGGTGATGGAAGCAAATCTCTGAATATACTAAATACCACTGAGTTTTATACTTCAAATGGGCCACCTGTATGGTGTGTGGGCTACATGTCAAAGCTGTTATAAAAATAACAGGTGAAGAAAGCACTATTCAAAATCATACTTTTCTTATTGCAAATATAATTATGAATGCCTATTAAAAAGAGCACTGCAAACAGCTGATTTGTAAGAGGGTCCTGAAATGCAGGAATCTTAAGCCAGTTTTACACTATTTGTGAAACAAATGGGTACAAACGAACGGTAAATGAAATTTCATAATAAACAAATGCCTGATATCTTTTAAAAATCATCTTTAATGTATTTTTAATGATTTTTTTTTGCCTCATTTACCAGATAAAAAATGCTTGATATCTTACAAATACTAAATATTTGGTGTCATCTTTCACTCTTCAAGCACTTGGGAAAAGATACTGTCCACTCTGCAAAATGAGTTAAAAATGCAACTCACCTGGAACTTGGTCATTTTCTCTTCCTTTTCTGGGGCAAAGGGTAGAGTCATCAGCAGACAGCACTGGAAAAAGGAAAAGTCCTGTGAGAAAGGCCAGGAATTCCCCCAATATTTAGCATCTTTGTGAAAATTAGAAAAAAGATGCCCCTTTCCACAAAGTCGACACAGCCCCTCGGGGCTGGGGGAGCTGAGTATGGGCTGGATTTCAGGTCCTACTAGTTCCCCTGGGGGCACAAACAAGCCGCACAGCTGTGTCTCATGGCGCCCACTCGGCCGTTCCTCACAGCTCCCAGGCCAGCCATTCTAGGAAACGTGGGAAGGGGAACTGGAATGTGTTTGGGTGCTGGGGCCAAAATGCCCGAGTTCAAATCATGACCATGCTACTAACTGGTCAAATAAGTTTGGTTTAAGTTAATTCTGTCATCTGCAAGTTGAAGATAACAATAGCACCTGCCTCCTAAGGTAGTTGTGAGGATTAAATGAGTAGAAGAAAAGCTGTTCTAAGTGCTGGAAGGGGGACCCCATTTCCCGGCAGCTGCACAGATGCAGAAGCTTGCCCCTCTGCATCATAAAGCCATCTTTGCAAATGTGCTTAGAAGACACTGCCGAACATCAGAGACTTTAATCTCTGAAAAGGGTGACATTCTTGATGCCGGGGTTCTTGTTCACGAAGCCAAAGAATGAGCTTAGCAAACAGGCAAGGTAGGAGAGCACGGTACAGGCTTTTATTTAGAAATAAAGTGATAGGACAGAGCTCCCGGCTCACACCAGGAGGGGACAAGAGAGTCCCGTGTGCTGCGTTGTCTAGGGGTTTTATAGGCAGATGAGGATTTTTCGAGAACATGAAAAAAAAGTTTTAGGGGTGTAGATCTGCCATGTGTGTCTGAACACCCCGAATTAACTTAACACAAGGAATTCCGCCCCCCAGATTTCTCTCCGGAACACCTGCGTCCTGGTCCAGGGGCATATCAAAAGGCAGCCTGCCCAGCCCCCAAGGTGGGCTGAGGTATTGTCTGTTTGTAAAGAGTAAGTTAAGAATCTTAAGTCTTAAACTTCTTGGGTGTTAAAATGCAATCTTATCTTTAAGGTGGAATCCTTCCTGCCTTTTACTGTGTTATGGCTGGGCTTGCATGCTGAATTAGTTGCCCAGTTTGCAAAATCATCTCATCAGATCTGAAGGAGGAAAGGCAGCACACAGGCCTGGGCCTTTTAGCATGCTAAAGTGAATCTTACACATGATTACAAACGATTAACATAATAAAAACATGTGCTACTTTTCTTTATCTGGGGAATTTTAATTGATCTCACTGAAGAATGATCCTAGAGCTTAATGTTTAGCACAGAGTTTTGGTAGGGGGTTTCCTTGCATGTAGTTGACTGCAAATATCCTGCCTTGCTTTTTCCAGAGACCCTCACCCTATTCTGTCTAAGCCCATGGTCCCTGTCTCATCTGTTTTGTTTAATAATACTTGAGTAGTGATGACAAAACCCAACCTGTAGAGTTGGTTTGGAGATTTTGAGTTTATCCACTTAAGGTTCAGGGCCTGGCACATGAGATTCTCGATAAATGATGATGACTAGGGTGACTGTTGCTCCTATTTAACAGGTAGGAAGGCTGAGGTTCAATCGAAATAAATCACCCAGGTCCCCAGGCTGCCAAGTGGCCGTGGCTGTGAGACAGGGACTGTGGGTGGAGTCAGAATAGGGTGAGGGCCTCTAGAAAAAGACCCCTACCCCCTACCAAAACTCTGTATTAAACAATTAGGCAAAGTCAGAGTCACATTAATTCTTTAAAGTAAAATATCAAACTAGGAATATAAGCATTCTTCAGTGAGATTAGTTAAAACTAAAAAGCCAGGAGTAACTTAGCCTAGAATGTTTGAACATCTCCCAGATAAGAAAATACCTCAACATAGCCCATGTCTTGTTTGTTTCAATTAAATGAGGCTATTTTAACATTTACTTTAGCCTGATAAAAGGCCCAGTTTATCTTTAACTTCCCAGATGCTGCTTTCCTCCTCCAGCCCCTAATCACGTCAATAGCTCAGCTCACCTTGAAAGCAAGACAAGCAGCCTTGACTGATATGCTCCCAAACCAAGAAACTGCTATTCTGAGAAAGGATCAAAGCAGTAAATTTCTTATGTTAACTCTGCTAAATAGTCTGGAAAACTGATAATAAACTTAGTGTCTCTTCAAAGATAAACATTTAGAGACCATTTGGTGGATCTGCATCCCTAGCTCTTGGTCTCTCAACCGCCTATAAATCCCCTAGACAACGCACCACTATGGGTTCTCTTGTCTCCTCCTGGCATGAGCCAGGAGCTCTGTCTGTCCTCTCACCGTATCTCTCAATAATAAGTCTCTCTGGCTCTCCTACCTTGACTGTTTGCTAAGTTCATTCTTCGACTCTGCAAACAAGAACCCAGCATTAGCTGGACACCTGAGTCCAGGTGTGACTCTGAGTCTGTGCTCTTCACATTGTCGCCAGGTGGCTCTAAAGACAAATACAGAGGAGAGGAGAGGGGGATTCTCGTGGGGTCATTGCAAGGACGGTCAAGGAGTGAATTAGTTTCCTATGGCTGCTATACAAAGTTAGCACAAACTTAGCTTAAAACAACATGAATTTATTCCCTTACAGACCTGGAGGTCAGAAGTCCAAAGTGAGTCTCACAGGGCTAACATCACTGAGTTGGCAGGAGGCAGGATTGATTCCTTCTGGAGGCAAGTCTGTTTCTCACCTCTTCCAGCTTCTAGAGGCTGCTCATGGCCCCTTCCTCCATCTTCAAAGCCAACTGCTTGTCACCGACCGCCTGCCTTCCTCTTATAAGACCCTTGTGATTACACTGGGTCCACCTGGATAATCCCTGATATTTTCCCCAGCTCAAGACTCTTAATCACATCTACAAAGTTCTTTTTGCCACATCAGGGAACATATTCACGGTTCTGGGGATTGGGACGTGGACATCTTTGGGGGGCCACTGTGAGAGCAAGAGAAACTCCATTTAAAAAAGGCCATCTTAAGAAAAAAGCCTCAACCCTGACCTAGTTCTAAGAAGACTTTGTTCCAGTTACTGGAAAAACCACCCATTGTTTGTTCCAGTAACCTTCACCCCAGATAGTTCCCTAGCAACGACCTCAAGGTCCAGACACTCAAGGTCCAGGCTCTCCTGTCCCTTAAAGATAACATACCTTACATGTTACATCAGCCGGCCCCTGAGCACCAGCCAGACTCAACCAATAAAGAATGTACAAGCCACCCTTACTTTAAATCATCCAATCAGCAGAGGCCAGGTGCAAGTTCCTTTCTTCCTGCACCTTGTAACGCATAAAAGCTTTGTCCACCCTGGGCTCGGGGCTCACATTCCTGACCCACTGCGTCGGTGAAGGTTGTGGGTCGGAGCTCGAGCTTGAAATAAATGACCCTTTTGTGTTTGCATCGGAATCGGCTCCTTGGTGGTCTCTCGGGACTCGCAACTTGGGCACAACACCACTATTCAGCCAACCCCAAGGAGTAAAAGACAGACACAGAAAGAGGGAAAAAGCTCCTGCAGACAAAATGATCCACACACCGGACGATAGACGGCAGGTAAGCCACCTCTTTGAGGTTCTAACGCTGACTTGCTATCTGCCTCGTTGCCTCGTCTATAATAAAAGTAACATAATTGTAACTTCCTCATGGGTTGTTTACTGCATAACATAGTAAATATACATAAAACACACAGAACAGTGTAGGGCCGTGCAGCATGTGAGATGTGTTATTTACTACTGTTAATTTTTCTTCCTACCTGGGGAAACATCCCTCTCACAACTTCTAATTTCCTCTCTCTGGCTCCAGGATCATCAGAGGCCTTCTGCTCAGTAACCGGGCATTGAGTGAAGACCTGCCCTAAAACGTTCCAGGGGTTTAGTGGAAGAACTCACTGCCCAAGTAAGGGTCTGGTGCGCCCAGCTCAGTTTGGTCCACAACGCCCAGCAGGGTCACTTTTCTAGATCCAACTTTCCATATGTGGCCTTTCCTGAGTCAAGTCCTCTTGACCCTTCATTCAGGCCTTTGTTACCACCTGGAAGACCCTCTGTCCCTTCACCTTCCTGGAGAACTTTCCTGCGCCCTTCAAAACCCTACTCTGGTGCTGCCTCCAGGAAGCCTTCCACCATCCTCCAGGAGTATTTTATTAACAAATCTCCTGCATTGCCAGAGGTGACTAATTCTCAGCTTCGTATCACCAGTCCCCCAAACATATGACGGGGAGAATGCACAGTGCATGGAGGAATGAGTGAGCCCCCAATTGACATGGGAGGTGTGGACTAGGTGGGAGTTGAGGTTCCCAGATCAGAGGATTTGGAGAGCAACAGTTTCACTTTCTGGGTGCTTCGCCTGGGCTTCTTGCCTTATCTACTGCTCCTAAGCATCCTCAAGGACATCTCTGAGATGTCTTTGATGACATTAAACATTTGCTGTTGAAACCCTGCTTCAGCCACCTGTTCCTCCCCCACCAAGTTCCTGCTAGCCCTTTTTACCCAACCTGAGAAAGGAGAAGCTCTTTCCCTGTTAAATTTGAGAGACCCTAGCCAGATTTCTAAAATTGGAGCATTCTTCCTGTTGCAAGTCCTTTTGAATGAAGTCTCTCCTTGTTGAAGTCCAGATGTTTTTATTTAGCAAGGCTCACGAGTAAGGACTCGCTGTCGATGCGGTCTCTATCGACATCTCAGTTTCAGACAGCCCCATCTGACAGTAAGCCCTTTTCTGGGGGTGTTTCCATGTGACCCAGAGGGGCCAGCAGCATCTGTGATTTCTTTTCACCTTTTTCTGAGATATATTTGATATATCACATTGTGTAAGTTTAAGGTGTACAGCATATTGGTTTGATACATTTATACTGCACTATGATTGCCAGTGTTGCATTAGCTAAACATCTCTATCACATGATTGTCATTTCTTGTAGTGTTGGGAACAAGTAAGATCTAGTCTTTTAGCGAGTTTAATGTTTATAGGACAGCTTTGTTGCCTATAATCACTGTACCATGTATTAGGTCTCCAGGACTTATCAATCTGCTAGTTGCAACATCTCTCCCATTCCCCACTCCCCAGACCCTAGTCGCCACCGTTTTACTCTCTGCTTTTAGGGTTTTGGTTCTTTTAGATTTCACTGTCTTTCTCTGTCCGACCTATTTCACTGAGCATAATGCCCTCAGGATCCATCCATGTTGTTGCAAATGGTAGGATTTCCTTTTTTCTCATGGCCGAATAGTACTTCATTGTATATGTACACATCCTCTTTGTCCATTCATCTGTTGAGGGCACTCAGGTTGTTTGCACGTCTTGGTTACTTACTGCTGCAATAAACACTGGGCTGCAGATACCCCTTCAGCTACCTGCTTTCATTTCCTTCGGATATATGCCCAGAAGGTGGGGCATTCATGATGCTTGGTCACAGTTCAGGGTCCCCCAGATGGGTGTCCTAAATCTGCAAAGTTGCACAGTCTGAGCTGGTTTCTTGAGTGGAGCAATTCCATCCCATTTCCATTTAGCGCAGGCAGACATCATCAGGTTTCTGCTTACAGCCAGGTCCGGGGAATTAGGATCTGCCATTTCATGATTCCCAAAAAGGTGCTTTTCTTTTGAGGCTCAAGGGCCGGACAGCTGTGTTCCAAGATCAGGTAAGGCCTCCCTCAGCCCGTTCTACCTTGTCATTCTGAAGAGTTCAAGTTGACCGTCTCAAACATACGTACGCCAGCCTGGAGAAACATCAGCCTGTCTGGGTCAGACACCTGATTTTCATTAACAACTAAAAACTGCTTTTAATACCTCCAAAAGTGTATCTTCACCTGCAGGTGGCCCCTCTTTTCATACTGCTTTTTTTCCCAGAGGCTCCAATAGGCAAGACTTATAGCAGAGTTTTTTAATTTCTAAAGAGACTATTTTGTTTCTAAAACCCAAAAGAATTTCAATTTCAGCCTGCCCATAAGCAGCAGGAAGCAAGGGGCATGTGTCCCCTAATAGTTCTTTGTAGCTTTCCCTGACCGGGATGATCCCTGTAACGTTTATGAAGTTATAAGCATATAAACATTTATATCAGTTTTTATCATGCATCCAGATGTAAGAGCCACAAAACACAAAGCCATGTTTTAAAAAGTCCCTCATTTCCCCTTATTGTGGTTTACTTAAACCCCAAGCAGTAAATCCAGCAATTACAAAGTCAACAACAGCCGGGGAGGGAGGTTGTGCCAATTCTGTGATGTGTTGTCTATCAGCAAAGCTCAGCACCTCCCTCTCCCACCCTCTGTTTTTTCTGATTTACCTAAAGCTTTGTTTCTTGGGGCGGGGAAGCCAGGCCAAGCTTCCAGGAGTCCTCTCTGTATGGTGTCACACTGGACCCAGTTCCCCCGACAATGAGCTGTAGACACGTGATGTGTGTCTACAGGGAAGCCCATTGGACACAGGGCCACCAGACGCTCCAGACATGATTGTGGGGTGGTGGTGTAGGCATGCTCTGTCTAGCACATGCTCAGATTCCTGACACCCAGAGGGAAAGCTGGTATTTGACTTACACACATCATTTAGGGAATAGCAGAAACCCTGCCAGAATCCAAGTTCAGACCTCAGAGGTCATAAGTATCTTTTGCATCTGTCTTCTCATTGTTTCCTTGTATTTGACCCAGAGAAACTGACAGTGCTTACTATTTGGTAATGGGGTGGGGAAATAGGTTTCTCATGAACTTCTTGTCACCATATATTGGTATAGCCTTTCTGGAAGACTCCAAAAATTTGGATCAAAACTTATAACGTGACAACACTAAATGCTGGTGAGGATGTGGAGAAACTGAATCACTTGTATACACTGCTGGTGGGAATGTAAAATATCACAGATTTCTGAAAAATAATTCTGGAATTTTTTAAAAAACAGAACACACGCTTACTTACTATCTGACCCATCAATTGCACTCTTGAGCATTTATCCCAGAGAAACAAACTTATGCTGAGGCAAAAACCTGTACATGAATGTTTAGAGCAGCTCTATTCACAAGGTCAAAACCAAGGAACACCCCAAATGTCCTCTAACAGGTAAGTGGTTGAACAAACAGTAGTACACCTGTACCATGGAACACTAATCAATAAAAAGGAACTGTGGAGATCAGTAAAGGGAAACCTCACTAAAATGGAGTCAGGAGGCCAGAAGGGGACCCTCACGCCTCAACATTCTCAATCACAGGAAGAATTGTTAATTTCAGATACCTAACAGAATAGTCAACAGGAAAGAATCATCAATTACAAGTCCAAACAGGAAAAGATGGACCTTGGATGTCCTACAAGAAATCGGCTACCCCAACAACTCAGTGAATAAGAAACCATCACCACCTTGAACTTTTGCCTTTTTCTGGTATTCTTTTATTCAAAACAACCCCTTCCAACTTCCTCATTTTCCATAGAATAATGTTCTTTGTTGGACTAGCCTATGTTTTTTTTTGCTGCATCTTGGGTGTCTTGAATTTCATTTCTCTGCTATTCCTGAATCAACCAATTTTTGCTGGTAAAATAACTTTTATTTTTAAGGTGAACAGAACAAGCAATTGATACAGGCCACAACGTGGTTGGATCTCATAGTCATTATGCTGAGTGAAAAAAGCAACCTCGAAAGCTTTCACACTGTGTGATTCCATTTATATAACATTTTTGAAATAAATTTATAATGATGGGAAGATTAGCGGTTGCTGGCGATGAGGGAGGGCGTGGCTCCACAGGGCAGCAGGAGGAAGCCTGCGCTGCTGGAACACTTCTGGATCTTGTTTACAGCGGTGATTACAGAAAATTACATGTCATAAAACTGCATAGAACTATGAACACATACAAATGAGTGCTTGTAAAACTGGTGAAATCAGAATAAATTCTGGGATTACACAGCGTCAATTTCTTGGTTTTGATACTGTGCTACGGCACGTGAGGTGCGACCACCGGGACAGGCTGGGTGAGGGATGCAAGGGACCTACTAGAACATATTTTGAAATTGCCTATGAACTTGCAGTAGTTTCCAAATTGCTTTAAAAATCATAAAATTATTTACAATGTGTTTATCTTTTCGATCTAACGGTCCCAATTATAGAATTTTACCCCAAGGATAATAAAAATCCCAAGCAGATAATATGACAAATGCAAGAGGATGTAGACATTAATGTTCCCTGTGATATTTATTTATTTACTTTTATTAAGGTATTACTGATATACACTCTTATGAAGGTTTCACATGAAAAAACAATGCGGTTACTACATTTACCCATATTATCAAGTCCCCACCATACCCCAATGCAGTCACTGTCCATCAGTGTAGTAAGATGCCACAGATTCACTATTTGCCTTCTCTGTGCTACACTGTTTTCCCCGTGACCCCCCACACCATGTGTACTAAACATAACACCCCTCAATCCCCTTCTCCCTCCCTCCCCACCCGCCCTCCCCCCCCTCCCCTTTGGTAACCACTAGTTCCTTCTTGAAGTCTCTGAGTCTGCTGCTATTTTGTTCCTTCAGTTTTGCTTCGTCTTTATACTCCTCAAATGAGGGAAATCATTTGGCACTTGTCTTTCTCCGCCTGGCTTTATTTCACTGAGCATAATATCCTCCAGCTCCATTCATGTTGTTGCAAATGATAGGATTTGTTTCTTTCTTATGGCTGAATAATATTCCATTGTGTACATGTACATCTTCTTTATCCATTCATCTACTGATGGACACTTACATTGCTTCCATATCTTGGTTATTGTAAAAAGTGTTGCGATAAACATAGGGGTGCGTATGTCTTTTTGAATCTGAGTTGTATTCTTTGGGTAAATTCCAAGGAGTGGGATTCCAGGGTCAAATGGTATTTCTATTTTTAGTTTTTTGAGGAACCTCCATATTGCTTTCCACAATGGTTGAACTAGCTTACATTCCCACCAGCAGTGTAGGAGGGTTCCCTTTTCTCCGCATCCTTGCCAGCATTTGTTCTTAGTCTTTTTGATGCTGGCCATCCTTACTGGTGTGAGGTAATATCTCATTGTGGTTTTAATTTGCATTTCCCTGATGATTATTGACGTGGAGCATCTTTTCATAGGTCTGTTGGCCATCTGAATTTCTTCTTTGGAGAACTGTCTCTTCATATCCTCTGCCCATTTTTTAATTGGGTTATTTGTTTTTTGGTTGTTGAGGTGTGTGAGTTCTTTATATATTTTGGATGTTAACCCCTTGTTGGATATGTCATTTACAAATATATTTCTCCCATACTGTAGGATGCCTTTTTGTTCTGTTGATGGTGTCCTTTGCCGTACAGAAACTTTTTAGTTTGATGTAGTCCCATGAGTTTATTTTTGCTTTTGTTTCCCTTGCTTGAGGAGATGCGTTCAGGAAGAAGTTGTTCATGCTTATATTCAGGAGATTTTTGCCTATGTTGTCTTCTAAGAGTTTTATGGTTTCATGATTTACATTCAGGTCTTTGATCCATTGAGTTTACTTTTGTGTATGGGGTTAAACAATAATCCAGTTTCATTCTCTTGCATGTAGCTGTCCAGTTTTGCCAACACCAGGTGTTGAAGAGGCTGCCTTTTCCCATTGTATATCCATGGCTCCTTTATCATATATTAATTGACCATATATGGTTGGGTTTATATCAGGGCTCTCTAGTCTGTTCCATTGGTCTATGGGTCTGTTCTTGTGCCAGTACCAAATTGTCTTGATTACTGTGGCTTTGTAGTAGAGCTTGAAGTTGGGGAGCATAATCCCTCTAGCTTTATTCTCCCTTCTCAGGATTGCTTTGGCTATTTGGGGTCTTTTGTGGTTCCATATGAATTTTAGAATGATTTTCTCTAATTTGTTGAAGAATGCTGTGGTATTTTGATAGAATTGCATTGAATCTGTGGATTGCTTTAGGCAGGACGGCCATTTTGACAATATTAATTCTTCCTATCCATGAGCATGGGATGTGTTTTCATTTATTGGTATCCCCTGTGATATTATTTATAGTGGTTTAAAACTGGAAACAGCATCTGCCAGCAAGGGACTGATTAAATAAAAGGATATGTCCACTTAATAAATATCTGTGAAGTCACTGAAATGTTGTCCATCAATATTTACTTATAGAAAATTTTCTTTTATATTAGTGAAGGAAAAATAGCAGGTAACAAGTGTATATAATGTATAATCTATCTTATGTGAAACTTTATACACGTCCTCTAGTATATATAGAGAGAGAACCTTCTAGAACAGTGCTGTCCAATAGATCTGAGATGAGTGAAGTGTTTTATATCTGTGCTGTCTGGTAGCCACTAGCGGCACATGACTATTGACCACTTGAGAATTGTGGCCAGTGTGACTGAGGAGCTGAAGTTTCCATTCTAAATTTTAATGGTTATTGCATGTAGCCAGCGGCCACCATATTGGAGAGTGCAGCTCTAGGCTCTTGGTTTCAACTTTCACTTTTAGGTCTAGTAACCATAGGAAAGTGGTTTGTGTATATGGTGTGAGATAGCAGTCAAGATTCATTTATTTTCTACATGGGTATTCAGTTGATCAATACCATTTACTGACGTGATCATCTTTCCTGCAGCATGTTGCCATGGATCCTTTGTTGGATAGCAGGGAGCTGCCATACAGGAACTCTGTTTCCTTGATCTGTTGTCCATCATTGTCCATTACCACTCTGTTTTAATAACTGTATTTTTATAATAGGTTTGACATTTGACAGCATAACATCCCAGTTACGTTGTTCTAGATCATTTTCAGTGTTCTTGGCCCTTTAATAAATGTATATGTGTATTTTGGAATAATTTTGTCATTTTCTGCACATACACAAAAATCTTATTTATTGAGATTATATTGAATTTATAGATCAATTTGGAAAGATTTGATATCTTTTTACTGTCATTCATTTAGGTCTGCAATTTCTCTCAGTAGTTTTTTTTTTTTTTCTGTGTAGACTTCATATTTCTTTCATTAGGTTTAGTCCTGGGTTCTTGATACTTTTTATATCAAAAAAACCTTTTTATATTTCTTTATAAATTCTTCTGTTTCTAATATTCCAACTGTTGCTAGTATATAGAAATACCATTGAATTTTTATGTTGGCATTGTATATTGTGGCCTAAGTTTACTAATTCAAATATTTTATTTGTAGGTTTTTGGATTTTCTACATACATAATATCACCTGCAAATAATGACAATTTTCTAATCTTTATGCCTTATTTCCTTGCACTAGTGAAAATTACAGATTATGGAGAGAAGGATAGTAGACATTCTTGTGTTACACTTGATCTCAGTGGACTGCTTTGGGTGTGTAACAAAAATTTAATTTACAGTATATGTGCATGTATGTGTGCCATGTGTTAGACTACAGAGACAAAGATCCATGAATGGTTACTGCAAGCTGGGTAGTTTCCTTTACTTGACATGTATTAAGTCATTTATTCCTAACATCTCAACTATTAGCCTCATTTTACAATGAAGAAACAGAGGCAGAGAGAGTTTCATTTACCTGTATAAGATCACACACCGTTAAGTGGTCACTCACACCAGGATTTAAACCTGAGCAGTCTGATTCCACATCTGTGCCCTTGGGCACACCAACCAAGCCCAGATGGTTTCACAGGAGAACATCTACCCAACGTGTAAGTAACCAGAGATAACTCTATACAATTTCTTCCAGAAAGTAGAGGCCAAAATTATCCTGATACCGAAACAAGACAAAGACAGTACAAAAAGAAAAGAAAGAGAAGAAAAAAGAAAACTTCAGACTAAATCAACTCTGAAATAAAAATCTGAAGCAGTCACATAAATTTGATTATTAACTTTGTTAGGTGTGATAATGGATTTTTTTTAAAGTCTGTATTTAAAAGATGAGAATATTGAAGTAGGTAACGTAGATGTGAAATGATGTATTAGGGATTTGCTCTAAATTATTTCAGCCTTTAAGATAAAAAGGGAAAAGGGACAGATTAAGCAGATGTGGCAAAATCTTGGTAACTGTTGAATTTAGGGGTTGATATTTGGAGTTCCGTTACATTTTCTCGAGTATTCCTGAAATTCTTAAGAATTAAAATCTTGAATTTTGAGAGCCTGTTCAAAACCTGCTGATTGTGTGAACTAGGGCAATAGTTTTAACCTCCCCGAGCCTATTTCCTCACGTTACCATGGGAATATCATCACTTACCTGAGGCTTAAGTACCGTAAGAATGGTGACCCTGCAGTATCCCTAAACGGATGTTAAGCTTCTTTCATCCTGGAGAGATGTCTTCCACTTCTGGAGAGACATGCCCATTCTCTGAGAACGGACAAGGTATTTAAGAAAGGCAATCTTACCTCCCTGGAATTTGTTGAACTGTCCTCCTCTGGAAACAGGAGAAGGCAAATATAACAGGAAAATCCACAATACCAGGTCCGCCTGACCCTCCTGGACTAGTCTGCCTGGGTGTAACCTGTCGGGAAGCACAACATTTAACCAGCTTGGCTATTGGTTCCTCCTCACGGGAAACATTTACTCACACACCCTTTTCCTTAAAGATATCGTTTTTTTTTGTCACCCTCAACAGACTGCCCCCACCCCACAGTCTTGTTATTCCCGCCTCGCCTCATGCTTTTGAATAAAATCTTCCATGTTCTTTTCCTTTTCTAAGTCCCCCACGTGCAGTTACACTACCGGGGATTACCAAGGACAGTAAGTTCCAGAATTACTGATTTGGAGAGAAATCTCTGGAAGGATTCTCACTGATGTTGATACTGGCTTGACTTTCAAAAGCAAGACTTGTGTCTGTCAGGGACCTGATGTCTGAAGGGTGGCCAGATCCTAACCTCTGAGCCTCATTGTTTCTACAAGCATGCACCTCACAGACATTACAATACAACAAGGTGTCTGCCCTACTGAGCTCTCAGGTTAGAGAATAAATAGCATTAGCCACATCTAATTTGCTTCCCAACCCATCAATTAAATTTTTAATGAGAGTTACTATTATTTATCAAATCCAGGACTATTTGATTCCTTTCAATAGACTGCAGTTCTCTGGTGAAATCCTCCATGTTTTCACGACCCTATTAATAGCACTTATTTTAAAAGCCATGTTTGATTAACGCTGCTGTCTGGATCACTCTGGGATTATCTTCTATCATTTTTCTCTTTTAGATCACTTACTGTTTATTTATCCTAGAAAGACTAATTGATTTTGGTTTTTATGCCAAGCACTGCTTATAAAAATATGTGGAGGGTCAGTATGGCATCTTTATCCAGAGGGTTTCTTTTCTTCTGGTAAGCAGAAGAGTACCAGGAGGCCATTTTTATCCAGTCAAGATGGCATATCTGTTACTCAAGAGTGCTCGGGTAGTAGGTAGTCTTGTGTGCTTCTGGAAGATAGCTGCACAGTACCCATCAAATCTAAAAGTGATTATTCTTTGATACAGCACTGACTCTGAAATTTCCTCCAAGGAAATAACAATTCAAGAGCATGAAGATGAAAGTTACTGTTCTAAGTTTTTCATTGAACTGCTCTTTATAAGACACAAACTGAACACTCATCAGTAGGAAACTGGTTAAAACATGATATATCTACACACTGGAATGCTGCACAATTAAAATGTTAGAGATCAATATTGACAGAAAATGTTTCCCATATATTAATGAGTGAATAAAATCAAGTCACAACATAGTATGCCTATTAACCTGGTTTTGTACAATTAATCTGTATCCATATGCATAGATATCCTAAAAATGTTTAATAAAATTTGTGTGTGTCAGCAGTGTTACCCATTTTAGTCTTTCTGCATTATTTTGCTTAAAAATTTCAGGCATTATTTTTATTTTTAGAAAATAAATCTAATTTTACTCTGGGGGGAAAGAAATTCTCCAGAACACCAATGCATGATTAAAAGCATAACTCAGTTATGAGTTAGATGTGGTAGACTTAGGAAAATGTCAAGACTCTATGTAACTGATAGAAGAGGTTTAGCAAACAACTGCTTTAGAAGTGGATGTGCTATAAGAAAGTTAACAGAGCATAAATTCTTTAAATAAGTTTCCTATCAGTGGGTTGGAATGAATGTGGGAATCAACTCAACCAGGGCAGAGAGGGAATCACAAAAGAATCAATCCAGCCTAATTTTTCAAACAGGCCTATGCCCTGCCCTACCGTATGGATTTTTTAATTATCACACCAATTAATCCTCCTTTTGTCTCAATTACTTTGATTTGGGTTTTCTGTTTCTAACAGCTGAAACCATTCTGATAAAAATAAACATAAGCTCTAGAATCTAGCAGCCCACCCTAATATTTGGTAAC
The DNA here is from genome assembly GCA_029783875.1 of Phataginus tricuspis. NCBI lineage: Eukaryota > Metazoa > Chordata > Mammalia > Pholidota > Manidae > Phataginus > Phataginus tricuspis. The sequence goes on along the minus strand of JAQQAC010019400.1, from coordinate 11,551,842 downwards.
AACACAGAGCATTACCAGCCCTGGATTCCCAAGGTAACATAAAACTAGAGGTATCGGGGAACTGAAGTATCTAGTGTCCTTGAAGATACGGCCCAGGAAAATAAATTGTGGGAAACTGCCCCCTACCTCTAGTAAATATGCACCAAACAAACTCAATACTGCAATATCTGAGACGTATGGGGTGGTGTCCAAAACTCTGGTCCTTAACAGTTTGGTTCAACAACCAAAGATCATGCTGTAATATGTTCCCTTTATTCCCACACCCCTTTCTCAGGAAGCTTTATGGAATTAAAAACAAACTTCCCTTTTTTCAGTCAGTCTGCTCCTATCACAAAAGACTCAGCAGACTAACACAGTGAAGCTTACACTATACACAACTGATGACACGCTGCATAGAGAAAGCCTTAAATGTAACAATACAAATTTTAGCCCATTATTTCTTGAGAAGTGAAGCTGAACAGAGGACAGGAGCCAGTTGCAAAAATCGTACACTCAAATTGCAGACTGCAGGATTTTATGTATTTTTATTAAGTGATCATTTCCTTGAATTAATTTTTAAGGCTTCTTGTTGTCCTCGCCAGCAAGGACTTTAGAAGACGTGGGAGACCCCGGGG
>JAQQAC010019400.1:11523834-11551218 GCA_029783875.1 Phataginus tricuspis | reverse complement strand
CTTTAAGCTCTGTGTGCCAGTGCAAAGTCCAAGGTGGTCACCAACATCTTCCAAGAATCCATTTACTCATACAACTTATTTTGACTAATGGGGTTGAGCTCATTAAAATTTAAAAATATTTGTCCTACTTATAATAGTGTTTTCTTCTCCATCAAGTTAGACATTTTCAGGGCACCTACTATTTGTTAGGCACTGGTTAGAGGTCATGGTCATTTAGCAGTAAACAAACTTTCTGTCCTCATGGAGCTTACATTCTAGTGGATGTGGATTTTGTTATGTCCATCATTATCCTTTAGCTAAAGTACTGACCTTACTTATCATTTTTAAGGCCGCTCTCCTGTATAGATTCTATTGAACATGAAGGTTCTGACTGAAACATACTGTACCATTCTTACAGGGTTTTTCTGTTGTGCATTCTTTTGAGAAATGTGAGACTTTGAGCTCTGCTGGAAACACTGGTCATACCCATACAATAGGTTTCCTCCAGTGGAATTCAGATGACTGGAAAAAAAAAAACTCAGCTCACTTCTAAATTCTTAAAACACATTTTATAAACATTTTCTGCTGTGTGGGTTTTACAATGAAAATAAATCTGAATTCTGAAGAACACTTTTACCACACTCATCATGTGTAGTGGACTTATCACCATTATGGACTCTCTGATGAACTTGAAGACATGAACTCTTACTGAAGCCCTTACCACAATCAAAACATTTGTAGGGTTTCTCTCCTGTGTGGACTCTCTGATGGGCTTGAAGATGTGAGGTCTGACTGAAGCTCTTACCACACAGGCCACACTTATAGGGTTTCTCTCCTGTGTGGATCCTCTGATGAACATGAAGATATGAGTTCCAGATGAAGCCTTTCCCACACTCCTCACATTTGTAGGGCTTCTCCCCTGTGTGGACTCTCTGATGGGCTTGAAGATGTGAACTCCAACTGAAACCTTTCCCACACACGTCACATTTGTAGGGTTTCTCTCCAGTGTGAACGCGCTGATGGTCTTGAAGATGTGAACTCTGACTAAAGCCCTTCCCACATGTCTCACATTTGTATGGCTTCTCTCCTGTGTGGACTCTCTGATGGGCCTGAAGATGGGAAATCTGACTGAAGTCCTTACCACATATGTCACATTTGTATGGTTTTTCTCCTGTGTGGACTCTCTGATGGGCCTGAAGGTGGGAATTCCGGTTGAAGTTCTTATCACACACATGACATTTATATGGTTTCTCTCCAGTGTGAATTCTCTGATGGGCTTGAAGATTTGAGGCCTTACTGAAGTCCTTCCCACATACCGCACATTTATACAGCTTCTCTCCAGCATGAGCTCTCTGATGGGGACCAGAAGTCTGATTAAATATCCTGTCACATGCCTCCCATTTGTATGTTTTGTCTCTAGGGTGGGCTTGAGGTTGTGATGTCTGACTGAAGCCTTTATCGCACACCTCACAATTACAGGATTTCTTTCCAGTGTTGTCTACACAGTGAGTATTACGACCTAAGCTATGACTGGTACCCTTCCCACACCTGTCACACCTACACATATTCCCTCCTGGTTGAGTGGGCTCATGAGTAAAAAAAGGGTTCTGATTGAAGCTCTTACCACACACCTGACATTTATAGGGTTTCTCTTGAATGCTGACTCCAGGACGAGTTTGCAGGTGTGAGCTCTGAATGAAGTCCTCCCCACATTCATCATTCCCACTGTGCTTCTCTCCTGTGGGAGCACTTTGATGAATGCAAAGCACTGAGCTGTAACTGATGCCTTTCCCACACTCACTACGTATACGGGGCTTCTCGATTAAGTGCAATTGCTGATGAAGTTCAAGATCAAAGCCAAGTCCAAACCGTTTTCCATTCTCAACAGAAGGTTGTTCTCCTGAGTGGAGCGTACTATGCTGTAATGATTTCTTCGTGAGGTCTTTCCCACAATTATGGTGGCAGCAGGCCCTCTTACTTTTGTGTATTTCCTGATCAGCATGGTGATAAGGGGTCTTTCTCATAATACAATGATCACACTTACACAGTTTATTTTTTACATCAATTTGCTGACAACTATTCTGATGATACTGTGATTGTCTCAGGTACATTTTCTTCCAGAAATCCAAGATGGTCTTAATTGGAAACTCTTGTATACTATTGGAACTCTCCCCTTGAAGCTTTATCATATAGTTCTCATCCTCAGAAACCTGAATAGATTCTCCAGAATAGCTTCCTGCCCACTTCTGGCAGGAATCACCTTGTTCTGGCAATTTGGACCTCTTGTCTTGCAGATTTATTATCAAGTCTTGATTTCTGGTTAATTTCTTTATAAATTGTTCCCACATTTGCCAGCGCAGAAGTTCTTCTTGTAAAAGGCACCTTAAGCCTACTTCTTGAAGAGTCTCTATCTCATTTTTATTCCTGTTTTCTGGAAGGATAAAGAAAATTCAGAGGTGGTGAGGACAAATGAATGTTTACTGAGAGATAAAGATATTTCTTGACCACATTGGGAGACCTTATTCAATCGGTGGAAAGTTCAGCATGACTTTATCATTGGTTTTCTCATGCCTTTAAAAAAAAGGAGGTGATGAGTGGGCTTCTACCTACTATGTGGTAAGGGGATTCAATTGAACTATACCAAGACTTATGTGTGAGGTCAAAATTTAAAGAAGAGGCTACAGAGAAACAAAAAAGTACCCCAGAAAGATTTTACAAAGGAGAAACTTTACTTCCTTGTCCATAAGAATGTTAGAAATTCTCTCCTCTTTTCTGCAGCAGGTATATATATATATATATATATAGTAGAGGATCTACAAAACCCTGCCTATTTGTAAGTCTCAAAATCAGGATTGCATATCTGTACATGGCCAGCAAGCCAAAAATGGCTAGAAAAGCCTGGGTCTGTTCTTCAGCATTTATAGATGGATTATCATGTGATGTCAAGAGTTCCCAAGAAGAGAAAGAGGGGATGTCCTCAGCAAAAGTGAAAACAATGTATCTACAAGTACCTCCTCTGTTCTGATAATGAACCTATGAGATGGTAACTTTAATTTAGCCAGTAAGCACACCTGTTAAACAAGCTAGACTTGAGAGAATTCCCCTTCATTTCAATGAAGCCCTAGTATATAATATTCAACTGGTGGACATTATAACTGGAAAAAGAACTAGAAAACTTATTCCTATAATGCACTCATCCTAGGGGAATAAAAATCCTATAATAACTGTTAACACTTAATTTGGCTGGATTTTATGATAAACCTCAATAGCTAACATTATATTCCAGGTTTTGTAGATATGTATCTGTGCATACTGAAAGGTACTGTGGTAGCCAGCACACAAGATGACCCCCAATGATTCCTGCCTCCTGGTATCCATATCCCATTGAAGTCTCCTCCCACAACGTAACAGGATTTATCTGTGAGGCCAACAGAATATGACGGAGGTGACAGGATGTCACTTCGAACTTTAGGTCATAAAAAAATTGTGGTTTCTGCCTTCAATTCTCTTGGGTGTTAAGCAACTGGGGAAAACCAGCTACCATGACTTGAGGACACTAGGGAAGCCCTAGGGAGAGGCCCACTTGGCAAGGCACTGAGGGCTCTCGCCAACAACTGTGAATAAGCCCATCTTGGAAGCACATCCTTCAGTCCCACTAAGCCTTCAAAGGACTAAAGCTCTGGAATATTTAACTGCAGCTTTATGAGATCCTGAGCCAGAGCCATCCAGCCAGGCTGCCCCCAGATTCCTGATTCACAGAAACTGTAATGTTTGTTCCTTTAAGCTGTTGAGGTTGAGCGATTTGTTATACGGCAATGGACAACTAATACAAGGACCATAGAACTGATACTTAGGTTGGATGTTCATCAGAAGATTAACAGTGTTCTGAAATAATCCCTTAAGAACCCTGGTTTATTTTCTGCTGGTGAGTGGTCAGGAGAAGTAAGGACAGTGAGATACGTAGCACCATTCTTTGTAAGCTTTTGTTTGTAAGAATCATTAAGGGAGATGAAACCCTCTGTCCAGTGAATACAGGCCTCAAGGATGTTCTTTATAGACAGAGCATAGCACCTAGATACAAAATGCTGGGATATTCTGATGTCTGCCAAAAAATCTTAAAATAAGAGTAATAGTGTAGGTATTTGTTCAGCTCTCTGAGGGGTGTGAATTACAGAGGTGCGTCCATTTGCCAGAACTTGTCAAACGGCATACTTGCTGTGCAAATTGAAATTTTACCTCGATGACAAGAATGTAAAACAAATAAGAGGTCACTTTATACCCTAAAAATTCATGGAGCTGTATGTTTATATAATTTGTTGGGTTTCTGTAATATAAGACATACTTCCATAAAAAGTAGGCCCCGAATTTAAAAATAAAAGTAAAGATGTATTTAAGCAGGCAAAGCAGTTGGGAAGCTACCTGTTAATAAAAACCAGACAATAGTAAAAACTGGGTTCCTAAAGGTTAGGTTTGTACAGAAAAACAAGGGAGCGAGTCAGTGGAGCCAGCCTCCAACCTTCCTCCGTGCAGGAAACTGTCATGCAAGGTGCAGAGACAAGAAAAGAAATGACCGAAGGATTGGAAAGATCGCCTCTCTGCCCTGTCCCCACGCCCCTACCACCACTCACAACATCCAACTGATTAGCAAAAAAATTTTCCTGGATTTTTTTTGTTTGATTTAGTTTTGGTGCAGGTATGACTGTGATCAGTATGGTAGGCTGGGTCTGTCTGAGGGATGCACAAGTTAGAGATAAAAGAAGGAAGGAGGGAGTGAAGAGAAGGGGGAATCAAAGGGAAAGACAGGCGAGGGCAGAGTGGGGAGGATGTCACAGGACACAGGGGTGAGGCGGTGCTCACAAACAGCAAAGCAGGACAAACCTTTTCACTACTGTTCAAATGGAACCACCTTCCCATTCATCCATGAATCCATTCATTCACTCATTTATTCAACAAGTATTTAATGAACATATACTATGTGTCAAGTCTGTTACAGGCACCGAGTACACCTCCATAAAGCCAACAGATAGAATCCCTGCTGTCCTGCAGTCACGCTCTGGGGAAGTGGGGAAAGGAAGCTTGCAAACAAGTAAAACGTAACGCGTCACTATGTCAGCTGCTGGTTAATGATCAGTCGTAGCAAAAGGCAGATGGGTGTTTTAAACAGGGTGGTCAGAGCAGGCTTCTGGGATGAGCTGACATCTGAGCAGATCTGAAATAAGGCAGGGGGCCAGGAGGACATCAGGGGTAAGAACATCCCAGGTGGATGGAAGAGCAGGTGAAAGGCCTTGAAATAGAGGCACATTCTGCTTGTCCAAAAAATAGAAAGCTGTCCCATGCAGGGAAGGGACTGAGCAAAGGGCAAAAAGGGGCAGGTGGGTGGCCAGATCCTGTAGGACCTGGAAGGCCACCATGAGGATTCTGGATCGTACTGAGTGAGATGGGAAGTCACAGTAGAGTGAAAAAAGTTGTGACACGGCCGACTTACGTGATCTGGCTGCTGTCTGGAGAACAGGCTGTAGGAAGGCAAAAGCAGGGAGGCACGAGAAAGCTGCTGCAGTAGAGCAGGGCACTGAATGATGGGGCTGCCGGGTGGCGGTCAGGAGGGTGGGAGGGGAGCCCTGGACTGGACCCTGCAAGGGCGCAGAGCTGCATGCCTCTCACCTGAACACCCAGCTCGGGTTTGTGACTCTGCCATCCAAAGCTTCTCTTCTCTCCCCAGCTGCAAGATTGTGTCTAATTTGAAGGGTTGATATCCTATGATGGAGAAATGGCACATATATAAAGTGAATACATTCAAGGCAAAACTTTTAATTCTAATACTATAATTTTCATGCATTTTAAGTAAGATTTTTCCCAATTCTGATCATGACCTGTTGTAATAAGCACCTTTTATGCTGTGACCCAGTCCACACCCACACGGATGTGTATCACTGAATCAAGTCATTGAGTGATCTGACCCTAAACGTTACCTACTTTTATCACATCTCCTTTTCTGTTTTTTAATCACAATTTTTGTTGCACTGTGTGCAGTTCCTGACAAGGAGCTATACTATTTCTGTCCTATTTCATGAAACACAATAATGATGTAACTCACCAAGTGATTTTAAACCCCACCGAGATGTCGCAACTGTAATTAAAACAAAAACAAAAACAGACAAAGTGTAGGCAAGGTGTCCCAAAGGAATCAGAAATTCAGACCTCCACATTTGGGGAAGTGTTTCAAGAGCCCTGAAGTCTTAAACATCTGAAACAAGACACGCCAAGGAGCTAACACTGAGTTACAGAGGGCGCCTGTCCTCACCCACAGAGGCCAAGTTCCTGAAGTTCTCCAGCATCACATCTTGGTACAGCTGCCTCTGGGCGCAGTCCAGCAGCCCCAGCTCCTCCTCACTGAAGACCACAGCCACGTCCTTGAAGGTCACTGCCTCCTACAACATCAAGCACACGCAACCTCAATCTTACGACCAATGGCCTCTGGAGAGGGGCAGCCCTGAGTGGAGAGGTGGAGAGGATGGGTGGGAAGTTGTTCTGGAGGCTGAGGGCCTTGATTCTTCCTTATGTAGTTTCCTCCTTTTCTCCACACCCCATGTCACTTCCATACACTAAGTTTCTACAGTCATATCAAAGGTACATGCAATTAGGGGCTCTCTTGTCCCCTCCTGGCGTGAGCCAGGAGCTCTGTCCTCTCACTGTATGTCTCAATAAAAGCCTCTGTCCTGGCTCTCCCACCTTTACTGTTTGCTAAGTTCAGTCTTTGACTCTGCAAACAAGAAACCCCGGCATCAATAGCATCCAAATAGACTTTAAGGGTGAAAAGCAACACTAAAGAAAAAAGGATCACTACATAATGATAAAAGGATATATCATAAAGCCAAAATTCTAAACTTATATGCATCTAATAACATGGCCTCCAGACACATAAAACAAAAAATGAAGAAACTCAGTAAGAAACAGACAAATGAATCACACTTGTTAATATTCTAAAACACCTGTCCACCAACTGATCAAGAACAGAAAAAATCAGTAAATAAAAAATTAAGGATTAAAAAAAAAAAGTACATGCAATTAAAAACTAATCCCTGTGTATTTAACTTGATGTTATTTGTGTATATTCCCACAGTAAGTGCCCTAGAACTCTACGTCTTGAGTCATGGGGTATACACATTTTATAATTTGACTGATACTACCAAACCATCCCAGAAATGGTAGGTCAGTTTAGTCCCAAAGGAGTCTGATCATTTTTGCCTCTCTGTTCTTACTCATACATTCACTAAGTCGGGGTAATGTCACTTTGTTACAATGTGACAACCCCACAGGCCTTCAATCACCCTTCCTGTGGAGTAATGCAGTGGCTCCTCTGTGCTCTCAAGGCATATGCCGCCTATCTATGATTCAAAGTGTCCATGAGTACAGTCTTCCATGCCAGAATGTCTGTTTACTTATTAAGTGTATTTATTTTACTGATGTATAATTAATACACAATCTTACATTGGTTTCAAGTATACAACACAGTGGTTCAACAGTTACATACGTTATTAAATCCTCACCCCGACTAGTGCAGTTACTATCTGTCAACACAGGAAGAGGTTACAGAACTTCTGGCTATATTCTCCTTGCTGCATTTCCATCCCCATGACCAACTTATATTATGATGAAGATTTTTGTGCCTCTTTATTGCCCTCACCCCAACTCTCCCCATGGTAACCACCAGTCGCTTCTCAGTGTCTATGAGTTTACTGCTGTTTTGCCTCAGTTTAAATTCCAAAGTTCTGCGCCTTACAAGCTGCATGACCTTATCCAGACAAATCCCTTAATCTATTTCCTCATCTGTGTGATGGTACCCATATCAGAACATTCTTATGTATATAAACTAATATGTATAAAGTTCTTAGAACTGTACTGTCTAATTGAGTAGCCATTAGGTACATGTGACTATGTAAATTTAAATTACAAGATAGATAAAACAAAAAATCCACTCCCTCAGTTGCACTGGCCACATTTCAAGTGCTCAAGAGCCACAGGCTAGGGTCTACCATCTTGGACGGCACAATACAGAACATTTCCATCATCACAGAAGTTCTACTGGACAGTGCTTAGAACATACATACCTGGTACACAGTAGGTCCTCAATGAATGTTAGCTTGTTAATAGAATTATGATTGGTAAGTATATGATTAATTTTTATATTGATTTAGCCACCTTTCTTTTGATTAATGTTTGCATGGTATATCTTTTTCATCCTTTTAATTTCAACTTGCCTATATTTTTTAAATAAGTTTCTTATAGACTGTACATAGTTGGGTTATATTTGTTAACCCATAATACCAATATCTGTATTTTAACTGACAAATTTGGACCATTTATACTTAGAGTTATTCTTATGTTAGGACTTAGCCTTGTCATTTCATTTTATTTTCTCCCCATTTTTTTTTTTTTTTTTTTTGTTTCTGGGTTTCCCCCTGCTTTCCTGTGTGTTACTTGGACATTTCTGGAACTACCTTTTAATTTTTCTATAGTGTCTTTGAGTGTATCTCTTTTTTTTTCTATATTATTGATATACACTCTTATGAACGTTTCACATTAAAAAACAGTGTGGTTACTACATTTCCCATATTATCAAGTTTGAGTGTATCTCTGTAAAGCTTTTATAGTCGTTGCTGTAGGTATTACACTATAAGTATGTAGCTTACCAGTCTACTATTGTCAATATGTTACCAGTTTGAATGAAATGTAAAAATCTAATCTCCCCTTGTCTCTTTATCCCATTTATAACTGCCTTAAATATTTCTTCTACATACATTTAGAACTACATCAATGTTATGTATGATATTTTCAACTGTCAAACATAACAGAAAACCTGAGGAGAAAGACAGTCTACTATATTTATCCCTATTTTTACCTATTCCATTATTCTTTATTCCTTCCTGAAATCCCAAGCCTTTTTCTATTTTCTTTCCTTTCTGATTGGAGAACTTCCTTTAGTTACTTATTTTAGAGCAGCTCTGCTGGTGACAAATACACTCAGTTTCCTTCAACTAGAATGTCTTGATTTCCCTTCATCCCTGAAGGATATTCTTACTGGCTACAGAATTCTGAGTTGACAGTTTTTCCTTTCAGCACTTAAAAAACAGTGTGCTACTTCTTTCTGGCCTCCAGGGTTTCTGATTAAGAAATCTACCTGTCATTTGAATGGTTTTCCCCTTACATTTATCATTTCTAATTACTTTCAAAATGTTTTTCTTTCTAACTAACATTCAGAAGCTTAACTATAACATATGTTGCTGGATTTTTTTGGATTTATCCTGCTTGGGGTTCACTCAGTTTCTTGAATCTATAGGTTTATGTCTTTGCAACATTTGGGAAAATTTCAACCATATTTCTTCAAATAATTCTTCAGTCCTAACCTCTTACTCTTTTCCTCCTGGGAAGATGAAGATATAAACATTAGATATTTTGTTATGGTCACATGGGTTCCTGAGGCTGTTTTTTTTTTTCAGTCTATTTTTCTATTTTATTTGTTCTAAGTAATCTCTCTCTCTCGCTTTTTGTATTCAAGTTCTTTTCTCTGTCCCTTCATTCTACTGAGTTGAGCCCATTCACTGAGTTTTTAAATTCATTTACTGTACTTTTTCAGGTCTAAAATTTCTACTTGGTTCTTCTTTATGGCTTCTATTTCTCTGCTAAGATTTTCTATTTTTTTCATTTATTTCCGGCATGTCTGTAATTGCTTACAGAAATATTTTTATGATAGCTGCTTAAAAATCCACAGCAAAATAGTTGAACAAAAGAAGATACACAAATGGCCAAAAAGCAGAAGAAAAGAAGTTCCACATCCTTAGGGATCAGGAAATGCAAATTAAAACCACAATGACGTGCCATTACATTTCTGTCATTAGAGGGCCTAAAATTTAAGACTGAACATATCAAATGTTGGGCAGGATGTGTAGCTCACTGGAACTCTAACACATTGCTGGCGAGAATGTAACATGTACAACTACATGGACAATGATTTGGCAACTTCTTAAAAAGTTAAGCACATAACCCAGAGATTCTCCTCTGAGGTATTTATTCAAAAAGAAAAATAAATCTGTGCTCTTTCAAAATCTAATATACACACACAGAGAAATATAAAATAGTACAACACAGTCAGGTTAAAAACAGTAAGAGTAGAATTGTAGGGGCAATTTGACTTAAAGCTAGAACTCAAGTCTTAAACTCTGACTGTCTGAAGTGGAGATGAAGAACTTTCTTTTCTGTACCTTAGTCGATCATGTTGATCAGATACCCCCAAATTTTAAGGTGGAAATGGGGCCCTAACACACTTCCTCGATTTTAAGAAAACTGAAATTGGATTACATGTAAACAGATTGACAATTGCTTGACAAGGAGAGTTAAATAAATCATCCAATCATATATATCTAATATATACATATCTGATAATTATTCTTTTTTTCAATTGCTCAATGTAAAAATCATAGCTATTCTATTTTTAACACTGAGAGTGGGGACCTGACTTAAATTTGAAAAATGTATAGATTTAAGAAAAGGAAGATTTTTTAAGACTGATTTATGAGTAAAATATGGATTGCTTTTCTTTTGAAAAATTTAAAGTTAGGATTGTTCTCTTGGGACAGGTTGGGTATAAATCACCTCAGAATTATAGATTTTTTTATATAATCCACCAAATGCTGAAATGAATTGAGGCTGTAGCTATGAGATATTACACTTATTCTACATGTCTTACTTCACCAGTCCATTTCAAATAATTTCTAATCAAGTGGGGTAAATAAGGAGGTGAGAAGGGAAAGTAGGTGGCCTATGTCAGGGAAGAGATGGTGGTATATTGAAAAACATATTTTGCCCCTTATAGATTTAACTACTATTTGTCTACAAGCTATCTCTATCAAAGAGATCACATCAATATCACAGCAAGTGTAGAGAGAATGAATATGTAGAAAATCCTTACTATTACAGTTCCCAGGAATGTCCTTCTCTTCATCTGTTAACACTGCCTTAGGCAAAAGATGTCCTGTAGGAACTACATACAGATGACAAATCAAATCTTTAACACCTTGTGTTAGCTTTGTTTTTTTTATAAAGTCATTATAGCTTCTGGCCTCATTTACCTTTCAAAAAAAAAAACAACTGAGTTGAGTGTATCCTTAGAGCTAAAGAATTTAAACTCTTTCATCCTTTATGTGATAGAAGGCCCAAATTGAGATCAACTGTCACTGGGTACCTACGGCAATGAAACAGGTGCTAATGAAAAATGATTCATTCAGAGTTGCCATTACTGGAATTGTTAGCCTATATCATAAACCACTGGGAGGAGAAAAATGTGTTAGAAGGCTCATGGGTTTAGAAAGACAATTCAAAAGTGAAAATTTGGGGTAATATAAAATCTTCTAAATAATGAACAGGTTGTAGAAATTATTTGCTTTATTATTGTTAACTATAAGGCCAAATTCATAAGGCCAAACCAAGAAATTGAAAATGAAGAAATCCAGCTTATTTACCGGTTATTTTAAACAATTAGACCTGAATTTTAACACTGTATGGTTATACCTACATGTCTACATGGTGAAGTTGCTGTCAAACCCTTAATGATATCTTTAATAGCTGGCTAAAAAATAAATAAATAATGAGCATTTATTTTCCTTTATTTTGATGAACATCTGTTTCTATATCCCTTTGTCTTTATTCACATATTGATGCATGTTATAAATAGTGAATTTCAATTTTTAATATGGTTTAATATAAAAGATTATTGTATAGTTGATTAATGTACCATATTTTATTAACTGTATCTATACAAAGAATTATTTTTGAACTGTGTTTCAAGTCAGGAAGGCATGTATTTCTTAGGTGAGCAATTATTTACTCCAAATACAGATTTTTATCAGTGTAAGAAAAAAAGATGATGATAATATAGATAAATCATTTTCCAATATCTGTGAAGAATTTATACTAAGATATAAGCTGGGAAAAAATTAGAAGCATGTCATAGTCTTTTGAGTAAAAACCCTTAAAATATGTTTATACATGAGTATATAGTATGATTATATCTGCAATACTACAGACTTTAATAAAAACCCAATTTATGAAAAAAAAAGAAAAAAATCTAATATACAATGCTTCTAACACCCAAAAACTAACAACAACCCAGAAGTCCATCGGCAGGTGAGTGGATAACCAAATTGTGGTACACCCATGTAATGAAATATTATGCAGCAATAAAAAGGCACAATCTGTTGATATGTAACAAAAACATTATGATGAACAAATGAAGCCAGACAAAAAAAGGTAGGTACATACTGTATAATTCCAATTACATGAAATTCAAGAAAAGATTAATCGGTGGTGATATAGAGTAAACCACTTGTTGCCTATAGCTAAGGGTTTGGGATTGGGGTTAAAACTGGGACGGGCAAAGGGAACTTACTGTGGTGATAGAAATGGTCAATGTCCAGATTGTGGCAGGGGTCACAAGGGCATCTCTATTTGTCAAAACCGATGAAATGCCTTTATTATATGTAAATTACAACTAAAAAATGATTTTAAAAGACACAATTATGGATTCAAGATGGCGGCGTGATCGGTGAGACAGAGAACTCCTCCCCAAACCACAAATAGTACAAAAATATAGTTAATTAAAACAACTAACCCTAAAACAGCAACAGGAAAGAAGGTTGCACCAGACTGCATACAGACATCACGAACACAGCAGATCTCACAAAATAGGGTAATGTACCAAATCCTTGATCTGGTGGGATCCAGGCCCTTCCCCACCCCAGCTCACCGATGGGAGGAAGACAAACGGAGTGGGGAGGGGGTGGAAGCCTGGGACTAATGAACACCTAGCCCTGGAGATCTGCTTTGCGAGCAGAAACCTATACTGTGTGGGGCTCTGGAGGTTGGGGGGCTGGGACAGGTGGAGTGCCTGAGAGACTGACATTCCAGCTGTTAATGAGGATGGGATCCACATCCGGCTGCTCTGTGACAAAGGAAAGGCAGGCAGACTGAGAGGCTTCCTAGCAGCAAGAGGGCTGTTGAAGGGGCAGGGTTTACATGGAGCTTGGTGCGTGGGAGAAGAGAGAGCTGGACAAGGTTGTCTGGGTGCGCTCTGCCAAGCAGGTTGGGAACTTTGAGGAGCTTCAGGCGCTCCATTCCCCTGGCTGGATGTTCACCTCTGAGGCCCCACACTGTGACACACAGCCAGCCGAACCTTCCTCCTGGCCTGCCGGTAACTGCTCGCAAACCGGCAGTCACTGCACTGGCGTCAGGCCAGCCAGAGGGAGGCCCCACCTACAACAGCTAGAGACGCCAAGGAAGAGGCTTACACGTGTGTGCTTGGCCCACTGGCTGTGATACTGGAGACAGGCACCACAGATAGGAATCAGGAAACAGATCTTTCCTCTCCCGAGGCACCAGCTCTGCTCCCCAGTGACCCCCAATCTCACTCAAGGGGCTGAGCAGCTCCAGAGACTGGAGCTTCTGGGCAGGAGAGGGCACCACATTGAAATATGAAATGTCAAAAGAACTTGGTTCAGACCAAAATCTCACAAACCCCAGAAAAAGAACCAAATGAAACTGAACTCACCAATCTTCCTGAAAGAGAGTTCAAAATAAAAATCATAAACATGCTCATGGAGGTAAGGAAAAATATTCAAGAACTCAGGAAAGAATTTAAGTTGGAGATTCAATCATTAAGAATTTCCATATCTGAAATGAAACATACAATGGAGGGATTTAAAAGCAGATTGGATGTAGTAGAAGACAGTAAATGGAATAGAAATTAGAGAAGAGGAATACAAAGAAACTGAGGCAAGAGAGAAAAAAGAATCTCTAAGAATGAACGAACACTGAGAGAACTGTGTGACCAATCCAAATTGAACAATATTAGCATTATAGGGGTACCAGAAGAAGAAGAAGAGAGAAAAAGGGATAGAAAGTGTCATTGAGGAGGTAATTGCTGAAAACCTCACCAGTATGGGGAAGGAGATAGTCTCTCAAGCCATGGAGGTGCACAGATCTCCCAATACAAGGGACCCAAGGAAGACAAAATCAAGACACATAATAATTAAAACGGCAAAGATCAAGGATAAAGACAGACTTTTAAAAGCAGCTAGAGAGAGAATAAAGATCACATACAAAAGATTTCTCAGCAGAAACGTTACAGGCCAAAAGGGTGGCACGATATATTTAATGCAATGAAGCAGAAGGCCCTTGACCCCAGAATACTCTACCAGGCAAGGTTATCATTTAAATTTGAAGGAGGGATTAAACAATTTTAAGATAAGCAAAAGCTGAGAGAATTTACCTCCCACAAACCACCACTACAGTGCATTTCAGAGGGACTCCTATAGATGGAAGTATTCCTAAGGCTAAACAGATGTCACCCAAGGGATAGACAAAGAGTACAGAATATGATTCATAACATACAAAGAATGGAGGAGGAAGAAAAAATAAAAAATAAAAACCTTTAAGTTGTATTTGTAATAGCATACAAAGTGAGCTAAGTTACTGTTAGACAGGAAGGGAATTACCCTTGAACCTTTGGTAACCACGAATCTAAAGCCTGCAATGGCAGTAAGTACATACCAATCGATAATCACCCTAAATGTAAATGGTCTGAATGCACCAATCAAAAGATAGAGTTATTGAATGGATAAAAAACAAGACCCTTCTATATGCTGCCAACAACAGACTTACTTCAAACCCAAAGACATACACTGACTGAAAGTAAAGGGATGGAAAAAGATACTTCATGCAACTAATAGTGAGAAAAAAGCAGGAGTTGCAGTACTTGTATCAGACAAAATAGACTTCAAAACAAAGAAAGTCACAGAGACAAAGAAGGACATTACATAAAGATAAAAGGTTCAGTCCAACAAGAGGATACAACTATTACAAATATCTATGCCCACAATAAATGATCACCTATATGTGAAATAAATACAAACAGAATTAAAGGGGGTAATACAATGCAATGCATTCATTTTAGGAGACTTCAACACACCACTCACTCCAAAGGACAGATCAACCAGACAGAAAATAAGCAAAGAGACAGAGGCACTCAACAACACACTAGAACAGATGGACCTAACGGTCATCTACAGAACACTCCATCCAAAAGCAACAGGATACACATTTTTCCCAAGAGCACATGGAACATTTTCAAGAATAAATCATATACTAGGTGACAAAAAGAACCTCAGTAAATTCAAGAAGATTGAAATTGTACCAACCAGCTTCTCAGATCACAAAGGTATGAAACTATATTTCAAAGTACACAAAGAAAATGAAAAAGCCCGCAAACACATGGAGGCTTAATAACATGCTCCTAAATAACCCATGGATCAATAATAAAATAAAAACAGAGATCAAGCAATATATGGAGACAAACGACAACAATAATTCAACACCACAAAGTCTGTTGGATGCAGCAAAGCCTGTGTAAAGAGGGAAGTATATTGCAATACAGGCCTACCTCAGGAAAGAAGAACAATCCCAAATGAACAGTCTAAACTCACAATTAATGAAACTAGAAAAGGAAGAACAAATGAGGCCCAAAGTCAGTAGAAGGAGGGATATAATAAAGACTAAAGCAGAAATAAACAAAATTGAGAAGAATAAAACAATAGAAAGAATCAATGAAGGCACGAGCTGGTTCTTCGAGAAAATAAACAAAATAGCCCGACTTATCAAGAAGAAAAGAGAGTCCACACAGATAAACAGAATCAGAAATGAGAAAGGAAAAATCACTATGGACACCACAGAAATACAAACAATTAGGAGAGAATACTATGAAAAATTATATGCTAACAAACTGGATAACCTAGAAGAAATGGACAACTTTCTAGAAAAATACAATCTTCCAAGGCTGACCCAAGAATAAACAGAAAATCTGTATAGACCAATTACCAGCAAAGAAATTGAATTGGTAATCAAAAAACTACCTAAGAAGAAAACATCTGGACCAGATGGTTTCACGGCTGAATTTTATCAAACATTTAGTGAAGCCTTAATACCCATCCTCCTTAAAGTTTTCCAAAAAGTAGAAGAGGAGGGAATACTCCCAAACTCATTCTATGAGGCCAACATCACTCTAATATCAAAACCAGACAAACACATCACAAAAAAAGAAAATTACAGACAATATCCCTGATGAACATAGATGCAAAAATACTCAACAAAATACTAGCAAACCGAATTCAAAAATACATCAAAAAGATCATCCATCATGATCAAGAGGGATTCATCCAGGGATGCAAGGATGGTACAACATTCAAAAATCCATCAACATCATCCACCACATCAACAAAAAGAAGGACAAAAACCACATGATGATTTCCATAGATGCTGAAAAGGCATTTGACAAAATTCAACATCCATTCATGATAAACACTCTCAACAAAATGGGCATAGAGGGCAAGTATCTCAACATAATAAAGGCAATATATGACAAACCCACAGCCAATATTATACTTAACAGTAAGAAGCTGAAAGCTTTTCCTTTAAGATCGGGAACAAGACAAGGATGCCCACTCTCCCCACTTTTATTCAACATAGTTCTGGAGGTCGTAAACACAGCAATTAGACAACACAAAGAAATAAAAGGCATCAAGATAGGCAAGGAAGAAGTCAAACTGTCCCTGTTTGTAGATGACATGATATTGTACATAAAAAAACGCTAAATAATCCACTCCAAAACTATTAGATCTAATATCTGAATTCAGCAAAGTTGAGGGATACAAAATTAATACACAGAAATCTGTTGCAGTCCTATACACTAATGATGAACTAGCAGAAAGAGAAATCAGGAAAACAATTTCATTCACAATTGCATAAAAAAGAATAAAACACCTAGGAACAAACCTAACTAAGGAAGTGAAAGACCTATACTATGAAAACTACAAGACACTCATGAGAGAAAGTAAAGAAACCAATAAATGGAAACACATCCCGTGTTCATGGATAGGTAGAATAAACAGTCAAAATGGCCATCCTGCCTAAAGCAATCTACAGATTCAGTGAAATCCGTATCAAAATACCAACAGCATTCTTCAATGAACTAGAGCAAATCATCCTAAAATTCATACAGAACCACAAAAGACCCCGAATAGCCAAAGCAATCTTGAGAAGGAAGAATAAAGCAGGGGGAATTATGCTCCCTGACTTCAAGCTCTTCTACAAAGCCACAGTAATCAAGACAATTTGGTACTGGCACAAGAACAGACCCACAGACCAATGGAACAGAATAGAGAGCCCAGATATAAACCCAAGCATATATGGTCAATTAATATACGATAAAGGTGCCATTGATATATAATGGGGAAATGACAGTCTCTTCAACAGCTGGTGTTGGCAAAACTGGACAGCTACATGTATGAGAATGAAACTGTACTACTGTCTAACTGCACACACAAAAGTAAACTCAAAATGGATCAAAAACCTGAATGTAAGTCATGAAACCATAAAACTCTTTGAAAAAAACATAGGCAAAATCTCTTGGACATAAACATGAGCAATTTCTTCATGAACATATCTCTGCAAGCAAAAGAAACAAAAGCAAAAATGAACAAGTGGGACTATATCAAACTAAAAAGCTTCTGTACAGCAAAGGACACCATCAGTAGAACAAAAAGATATCCTACAGTATGGGAGAACATATTCATAAATGACATATCCAATAAGGGGTTGACATTCAAATTATATAGAGGTCACACACCTAAACAAACAAAAAGCAAATAAGCCAATTAAAAAATGGGCAGAGGAGCTGAAATGACACTTATCCAAAGAAGAAATTCAGATGGACAACAGGCACATGAAAAGATGCTCCACATCCCTAATCATCAGAGAAATGCAAATGAAAGCCACAATGAGATATCACCTCATACCAATTAGGATGGCCGCCATCTAAAAGACAGACAACAACAAATGTTGGCAAGGATGTGGAGGAAGGGGAACCCTCCTACAGTGCTGGTGGGAATGTAAACTAGTTTAACCATTGTGGAAAGCAGTATGGAGGTTCCTCAAAAAAATCAAAATAGAAATACCATTTGTCCCAGAAATTCCACTCCTAGGAATTTACCCTCAGAATACAGCAGCCCAGTTTGAAAAAGACATATGCACCCCTATGTTTATCCCAGCACTATTTACACTAGCCAAGAAATGGAAGCAACCTAAGTGTCCATCAGTGATGAATGGATAAAGAAGATGTGGTACATATACACAATGGAATATTATTCAGCCATAAGAAGAAAACAAATCCTACCATTTGCAACAACATGGATGGAGCTAGAGGGTATTATGCTCAGTGAAATAAGCCAGGCAGAGAAAGACAAGTGTCAAATGATTTCACTCATCTGTGGAGTATAAGAACAAAGAAAAAACTCAAGGAATAAAATAGCAGCAGACTCACAGAACCCAAGATGGACTAATAGTTACCAAACAGAAAGGGATTGGGGAGGATGGGTGGAAGGGAGGAATAAGGGGGGGAAAGGGTCATTACGATTAGTATGTATAATGTAGAGGGCTGGGGCACAGGAAAGGCAGTATAACACAGAGAAGAAAAGTAGTGATTCTATAGCATCTTACTATGCTGATGGACACTGACTGTTAAGGGGTATGTGGTGGGGACTTGATAATAGGTGGAGTCTAGTAACCACAATATTTTTCATGTAATTGTGCATTAGTGATACCAAAAAAAAAAAGTCACAATTACAAACCACTGAATGGAAAACCACAGAATAGAAAAAATTCTTCACAACATGTATATCTGACAAAGGACTTGAACTCAGAATATACAAAGACCTCCTTCCTTAACAATAAAAAGAAGCCAACTTTTAAAATGGGCAAATGACTTCCAGAAACTTTTCACGGAAGGTATACTAATGGTGAAAAAGCATACAAAAAAAGCATTCAACACCATTTACCATGAGGCAAATACAAATTACAATCACAATAAGATGTCACATTTCATTAGAATGGCTAAAATAGAGAAGCACTACATCACCAAATGAAAGCAAAGGCGTACAGCAACTGAAACTCATACACCACTGGGAGGATTGTAAACTGGTACAACCACTTTGGAAAATAGTTTATATTTATATCTACCCTATAAACGCAGCCTTTTCACTTCTAGATGTTTACCTAAGAGATTATGAAAACATATGTTCACAAGACCTGCACAAGGAGGGTCACAGGAGCTGTATAAATAACAATCAAAAGATGCAAAACAACCCAAGTGTCCTTCGAAAGGAGATTTTGTTTATCCTCCAAAAGGATAAACAAACTGTAATATACTCATAAAATGGAATACAATTCAGTAATAAAAAGGAAGGAATTACTAATATATGCAGCAACATAAATTAATCTCAAAAGCATTATGATGAGTGATAGAAGCCAGACATAAGAGTACATGCTGTATGATTTCATTAATTATATTTAATTTGAGGACAAGTAAACCTAATCATATGATGACAGATCAGAATAGTAGATGCCTCCTATGGCCAGAGGTTCCCAGCTCTGGGCACGTTTGCTCTGGATTCGGTAAGACCGAATAATGGCAACAGAATGTTGGGGATAAAATGTCGTATGCCAAGCTTTATTCTCATGATGGCAGGTCAAGCGTTAGTATCATATCCATATCACAAGCCTGCAATCTGTCTCTGCCTTTGCCTCCACAACCCACCAAGAGCACTGGGTGGAGGTCTTTATATACAATAATGGCTCATTGTCAACATGTGTGTAAGCATGCGCCTAATGCAGCTGGCCAATTATTACATCATTGCGTGTGTGCAGTGGGCAAGTAGATTAGGGTCAGGTGAGGATCCTGGCCATGGAAACTTCCATGTCCCCTACACATGGGAAGGAGACTGACTTGAATGAGACATGAGAGAATTCTGTGCGGTAATGCAAATTACTACACAACTTTCAAAATGAGGTATACAACTGTCACTGATCTGACCCAAGAGCTATGTAAATCCTGTAAGTAAACTGTATTTAATATTTTAAAGCCCCATGCCAAAGTGTCAGAAATCAAGATTTATTCAGAAGCAGAGCAGCATGTATACTTATTTTTAGCTTCTGAAATATTAGACAAAAAACAGAAAATATCTGAGAAGTACATAAAAGAATGATGAATCATAAAAATCTCAAGTACATTAAGTGAAAACATTGAAAACTGTACATATTCTGAGTGTAATTATATAAAATACAGCATAGGGAAAATAGCTGGTTTATAAGCAGTGCAGTAATACAGGGTTTTAAATTTTTTGATATCTCTGAATTTCTGCACTGTTATCTGTGGAATGGACATGATGATAAAAATAAACTAAAACAAAAGCTAAAAACAAAAATAGAACAAATAAAAAAAGCAAGTAATTGGCACCTATAGAATACCTGCTTTCTTCCTCCTCCATCTTACCCAGGAAAGAGAAAACAGATGCATCTAATTTTTGAGATGAGATAAAATTTTATCTCTAATTTTAAGAGATAAAAATCAAAACTCAACTCACCTGAAACTTGATCATTTTCTCCTGCTTTTTCTGGGGAAAGGCAGAGTCCTGGCAATGCAGAGCTGGCAAAGAAGAGAAGCCATGAGACACAGGCCCTGAAACATATGGCTGCTCTATGTGAAATTTAAAAAGTGACTCCTCCTTCAACATATCACTAGCCCCTCAGCCAGGGACCCTTGTGCAGTGCAGCACCTGCCCATCTCTAAGCAGCAAGGCTAACACAAGGGTCCCTTGAGGTCAGCACTCTCATGGTGGGTACATTGGGGAATAAAAGACTGTGGAATTCACTGGATAGAAGAATGAACTCTGAGGCCCAAAGGTCTGGGACCAAATTCTGGTACTGCTATGAACTCTGCTTAAATGAATTAGCCTTTCTGTGCCTCCAATCTGTCACCTGCAAAATGAGAGTAACAGTGCTTCCCTTGTGAGGGACAAGTGTGAATAGATGGAACCCCTTACAACTGATTTCCCCACAGCTGCAGAAAAGCAGGTGATATTATACATCATAAACGTGTCTTTGCAAGTCTTTTGCCATCTATCCCAATAAACGAGTCTTCTGTAACATCCAGATTTCAGACTGTACAATGTTCTGTCTTAAGAAATTCACCTATATTTCTGAGAAGTCCATAATTCTGATTGGCTATTTACTTATTTGTTGTCCTGTAATGATATTTGACATCAGTATCTGGTTTTGTAAAAGATAGATACTTGTGAATTTTCTTCATTTAGCCTGAAGTCTCAATGGTACATCTCCCTTTCTATGCTCACTATAGTGAAGAAAAGCTAATTAAAATTATGACTGCTAGTTTTTTTCATTTGAAACAAAAGTTTGACAGACTGTCTCACTTAAATGAATAATATTATAGTAGTAATAACAGATCCTAACTTATAAATTGCTCTGGGGATTAAATGAGCGAGTCCAGTAACCCTGGCCAGGTGAATCCATGGATACAGAGACTAGCAGTTGCCAGGGGCTAGAAGAGCGGGGAGCGAGGGGTGAAGGCTTTCTTTTTGGTGTGATAAAACTGTTCTGGAACTACCCAATGGTGACAGTTGTACAACCTTGCGATTATACTAAAAACCAGGGAAGTGTATACCCTAAAAGCGTGAATCGGATGATGTGTGAATTGCATCTCAGGTTTAAAAATAAGGGGAAAAGCAAGCCTTGGCTCAGTGCCTGGCACCCTGTATAAACTCTAAGTGATGATACCTTGATGATGGATGAGGAAGCTGAGGATTCATGAAATCAAGTTACTCAAGGTCACAGCGCTGGTGAGGGGAGACTGCCCGACTCCAGAGCTGGTGCTCTTAATCTAGTCTCCGTGTGAAAATACGCCTACATAGAAACAACTAAAGAGAAATACACTAACATGTTTACAATTATCAATACTTCCTGGGATTATGAATAATTTTTGGCTTTCTTCATCTATTTCACAAATTCTCTGATGAGCACGAGTTACATCTATAATCAGAATATGAACATGTCATATAATATAACAAGAAATTAAATAAGTAGGTCCTTGAAGGTCCCCAAGTATTACCAAATTACCCTCCCTCCTTCAGTCAGAGAGATTACCATTTTAAGGCTGAAGGAGCCTATATCACAAAGGCAAGAACCCAGGATGTCTGGGTTCAAATTCTCGGTTCTGTCTCCATCTCACTGTTTGTCTTTGGGAAAAATAACAAATTCTTCGCCTATCAATGTTCTCATCTGTAAAATGCAGATAGTAAGAATGAGGGTTAAGCTAGCTAATTAATGCATATATAATCTATAGAAGAGTATTTGGTATTCAACATGTGAACAATTATTACTCATTCATCAACACATGTCTCATTTAACCTCCCGTTTATTCTATAACTATTTGAATATTTGCTCGGTAGAGAAAATCTGCTAATCAGTGAAGGAAGTCTGTTCCCCAAATAAGAGCAAAAATTATCACAGCATATTCAGTTCTCTCACGTTGGGATAATGGTACCAGGAGCCAGGGCGTCACTCCCCCTCTCTGCACCCTCTAAGAGAAGTAAGGGCGGAGAGAGGAAAGGAGGCTGGGAGATACCAACCACAATTGTGCCTCTGGTCCAAGATAAATCACGGTGGACATCTCCAGGCACAAGCTGGTGGGGAGACCCACTCCTTCCTTTAAAAAAATGGGGTGGGGGGAGTGGGGCTTCCCGCACGGGTCAGAGAAGGGCCAGCGGCGCTGCAGGGAGCTCAGAACCCACGCTGGTTCAGAGGCTTTCAGGGTCTGAGCACTTCTGAAAAGAGGTAACACATTGTTAACAACGGCCACTTCTTAGCGTGCGCCAGGACCGGTGCTAAGCGTTTGTACATTTATTTCACGTAAATCTCACAACACGCCTACTAGGGAGGTACTACTATTAACGCCACTTTACAGAGGACAAGCGGAGAAATCAAATACCGCTACGAAGATTACATCGCTAGAAGGCGGCAGAGCGTGCAAAACGCGGGGCGGAGGGGGAGGCGAGGGAAGCGGAGCGCGCGGAGGACCCTCAAACCTGGAGATCACGACCCCGCCCGCCCCGACCCGGGGACGCGCGAACCGCCCGGAACGTCAAAGGTGGCGTAAACCGTCGCCCCTGCCCTCTGCGGCTTCTAGCTCCCCGGTGCGAGGGCGGGACGTGCGGGTCCCAAACCCGGGAGAACCCAGCAGACACCCAGTAGTTCGGACCACTCACCTCTCATAAAGTACTGAAGCGCCCTCATCCTCCTCGAGTGGAAGTGTCCCGGCTGCGCACGACTCTGGAACCACACTTCCCAGAATCTCCAGGGGAAAAGGGCTACAGCTCCTCCTTTGCAGAGCGGAAGTGGATCTGACTACCCGGCGCTCCTAAACTGCACTTCCCAGAATCCTCGGCAAGACAGCTCTTGTACCATTTGTCACTTTGAATCTATTTTAATATACAGTATAAGATGGTAAAGTTCAGTCAGTTCTCAGGCGCTGTTAGCGTTTGACACTTTTTTTTTGTTTTCCTTCACCCCTTTAAAAAAATGTTTTTAATTACAGTACTAATAAGGGTGACTGAAAAGTAAATGTGGCTATATAGGAGAGAAAGGCGAATAAAGGATCTCAAACTTGAGTTGATGCTATTGTGCCTTGGCGCATCTAGACTTCTGACAGTATTTACCTGGCATGAGCTTTTCTAAGACACTAAAGGCTCACAAGAAGGAAAAGTAACCTCTGACGAAGCCACAAAACAAGTTTCCCACTTCTATTGGTTTTAATCGCTCATTTTGAAATGTAGGGTTTTCTGGCAAATGAAAAATTGCACTGGCAAGGAAGTGAAGGAAATAATTGTAATTTGAAAGAGAAAAGCCTGGAATATATCTTGAAAATGTTTCTTCCTTTAGTTCATCAACATCTCATCTATACCCAACCCTGCTCTTGACATCATAAGTACAATGGAATGTTTTATTTTTCTACAGGGTGATTGAAATCAACGAGCCATGATTATTCAAAAGTAGGTGTGGAAGTGGGGCATCCTGCTCATATAGCCATAATAAATTCAACTTTTTTATTTTCAGCTTTATTGAAGTATAATAACGCTACAGGTATATTGACAAAATTGTAATATAGTCAAAATGTACATGATGAATTGATATACATATACTTTGGGAAAGGATTCCCATAATCAAATTAATACATCCATCATTTCAGTTAACTTCCCCACTTCCCTTGGTGAGAACCTTTAAGATCTGCTCTCTTAGAAAATTTTGATTGTAAAATACAGGACTATCATCTATAGTCACTGTTACGCTTTAGATCCTTAGCCCTTATTCATCTTATAACTGAAAGTTTGTACCCTTTAACCAACCTCTCCCCATTCCCCCCACCCCATATTCCCAGGCGACCACCAGTCTACCGTTTGTATGAGTTCTGCTTTTTTCTCCCCTTAAAGTCCACATACAAGTTATACCATGCAACATTTGTCTTTGTCTGGCTTAATTTCACTTAGTATAATGCCCTCAAGTTTTGTTCATCCTGTCGCAAATATTTCTCCATATTTTATACACCAGTGGTTAGAATTAGAGGTTGTTTGATTCAGGTATTTTTTTTTAGAAAGAATACTTCATGGGTGGTTCTGTTTGGATCTCCTATTACCCTTGCTGAAAGCCGCCAAGACACCCTAAAAGAGAACAAAATGACAAGACATCCTCTACCAAACATCAAGACTCACTGCAAAGCTATGTTAACTAAAGAGGTGTGGTATTGGCAAAGTATTGAAAAATAGACCAACCAAAGGGATTTGAGAGCTCATACATACATCTAGTCATATGTAGATTACTGATTTTCTTAAAATGGGGTACTGTAAGGTAGCGGGGAAAGAGGAAATTTTCAGCAATTTGTATAGGAACAAATGGATTTTCATATGCAGAGTAAATAAATTACATGAGAGGTAATATATCCATTTCTTTGAAGAATTCACAGTTGATTTTAATTCTGTCACCTACCAAACAATAAATAAAAAGGAAAGAGAGAGAAAGGAAGGCAGGGAGGGAATTAGGGAGAGTGAGAGGGAAAAAGATGGAGAGAGGGAGTGTCAGGTCAGGAAAAGTAAATGATCTGTTTATCCAGATTTCAAGGAAAAGAAATGCTGTGGCAACGGCTGTGGGGTTTCCCTGGACTTCTATCCATATGTGATGGCAATCACATTACAGTTACATCTGAGTGAACATAGGACACTGGGCTCCAGCTAGAGCTGGGATTGAGGTGATGCGGGGCCAGCCCCAGGACAGCCAGGACCAGGCAGTGGCAGTGGTCTGGAGGGGGAGGCAGAAGAGCTGCCCCACGCCCCGGGCTGAGTAAATTCTAGAAAAGGTGGATCAACCATCTTTTATTGAAAAATACAGTCCTGAGAACTTTCTTTACCACTGTAGACCTATGTTTTCATCTCAGTCTTTTACAATTTCCCTGTGATTTTTTTCTTCCCTCTTTGGCTTTTAAGGGTGTGTTGTTTAATTTCCACATAGTTGTGATGTTTCCAGTTTTCCTCCAGTTATTGATACTAGTTTCATTCCATTGTGGTCAGAGAATATACTCAGTATGATTCTTATCTTTTAAAAATTTACTGAGACCTCTTTTGTGGCCTAATATATGGTCTATCTTGTTCAGTATTCCAATCCACTTAAGAAAAATGTGTATTCTGATTTTGGATGGGGTGCTACATATATATCGTTATCTATTTGGTTTATAGTGTTTTTAAGTCCTCTATTGATATGCTGTCTGGTTGTTGTATATGCATTATTGAAAGTGGAGTACTGAAGTCTCAAAATATTATTATAGAACAGTTTTTCCCTTATGTTAATTTCTTCCTGTTAATTTTCACTTCTGATATTTTGGAATGCTGTTGCTATGTGTGTAATGTTTATGATTGTTACATCTTCTTAATGGATTGGGATTTTTTATCAATATACAATATCTTTGTCTCTTATGAATTTTTTTTACCTGAAGTCTATGTTGTCTGATATAGCGTAACCACGCAGCTCTATTTTGGTTACAGTTTGCATGGGATATCTTTTTTCATCCTTTCACTCAACCCGTTTTTATATTTAGCTCTGAAGCGAGTCACTTGTAGGTAGCACATTGTTGGATCATGTTATTTTATCATTTTGCCAACTCTGCCTTATAATTAAACGAATTGTGAAATCTCTTCACATTTATAATTTCTGATCAGGAAGATTGCTTCACTTTGCTGCTTGTTTTCCATTTTTCTATATGTCCATTTTGTTCTTCAATTCCTCCATTAATGCCATGTTTTGTGCTTGATTTTTTTTGTAGTATACTGTTTTGATTTCCTTCTCATTTCCTTTTCTGTGCTTTTTAAGTTATTTTCTTAGTGGTTAATCTGAGGGTACTCAGAGTACATTCTTAAATGTGTTACAATTCCTTTTGAGTTAATACCAAACTAGGTTCAACAGTATAGAAAAACTCGGCTCCCATGCAGCCCTTTTTCCCTTATGGTTTTTGTTGTCACATATTACATCTTTATGCTCACGTTGTATACCCATTAACATAAATTTATAATTATTGTTTCAGGCATTTTGAGTCATATGGGAGTTAGAAGTCAATAATAAATACTGGCTTTTGTAGTATTTACCTATGTATTACTTTACTAGTATTTACCTATGTAGTTATTTTACCAGTGTTATTAGTTCATTTGGGTTCAAGATACTGTCTAGTAACCCTTCACTTCTGCCGTAAGGACTTCCTTTAGTATTTCTTGTAGGGCACGTCTACTAGTGATGAAGCCCTTCACCATTTGTTTATCTGGGCATATTTTAATTCCTCCTTCACTTTTTTTTTTTACAATTTATTTTATTTTAGTATCATTAACCTACAATTACATGAGTAATATTGTGATGATTAAACTACCCCCTTCATCAGGTCCCCCCCACCAACCCCATTACAGTCACTGTCCATCAGTGTAGTGAGATGAGAATCACTACTTGCCTTCTCTGAGCTGTACAGTCCCCCCCGTGCCCCCCCACCCTATGTCTGCCAATCGTAATGCCCCTTTTACCCTCTTATCCCTCCCTTCCCACCCATCTCCCCAGTCCCTTTCCCTTTGGTAACTGTTAGTCCATTCTTGGGTTCTGTGAGTCTGCTGCTGTTTTATTCCTTCATTTTTTTTTCTTTGTTCTTATACTCCACATATGAGTGAGATCATTTGGTACTTGTCTTTTTCGGCCTGGCTTATTTCACTGAGCATAATACCCTCCAGCTCCATCCATGTTGTTGCAAATGGTAGGATTTGTTTTTTTCTTATGGCTGAGTAATATTCCATTGTGTATATGTACCACATCTTCTTAATCCATTCATCTACTGATGGGCACTTAGGTTGCTTCCATTTCTTGGCTATTGCA
>JAQQAC010019400.1:11503338-11523334 GCA_029783875.1 Phataginus tricuspis | reverse complement strand
GCTCATAATATTCTCTTATAATTCTTTGTATTTCTGTGGGGTCCGTCATTATTTTTCCTTTCTCATTTGTGATTCTGTTTATGTGTGTAGATTCTCTTTTTCTCTTAATGAGTCTGGCTAGGGGTTTATCTATTTTGTTTATTTTTTCAAAGAACCAGCTTTTGGTTTCATTGATTTTTTCTATTGTTTTATTCTTCTCAATTTTATTTATTTCTTCTCTGATCTTTATTATGTCTCTCCTTCTGGTGACTTTGGGCCTCATTTGTTCTTCTTTTTCCAATTTCAATAATTGTGTCTTTAGTCTGTTCATTTGGGAATGTTCTTCCTTCTTTAAATGGGCCTGGATTGCGATGTACTTTCCTCTTAAGAATGCCTTCGCTGTGTCCCACAGAAGTTGTGGCTTTGTGTTGTTGTTGTCATTAGTCTCCATATGTTCTTTGATTTCTGTTTTGATTTGGTCGTTAACCCATTGATTCATTAGGAGAATGTTGTTAAGTCTCCATGTATTTGAGAGCCTTTTTGATTTCTTTCTGAAATTTATTTCTAGTTTTATACCTTTGTGATCTGAGAAGTTGGTTGGTAGGATTTCAATATTTTTGAATTTACTGAGGTTATTTTTGTGGCCTAGAATGTGGTCTATTCTGGAAAATGTTCCATGTGCACTTGAGAAGAATGTTTATCCTGCTGCTTTTGGGTGCAGAGTTCTGTAGATATCTGTTAGGTCCATCTGTTCTAGTGTGTTGTTCAGTGCCTCTGTGTCTTTACTTATGCTCTGCCTGGTTGATCTATCCTTTGGAGTGAGTGGCGTGTTAAAGTCTCCTAGAATAATTGCATTGCTGTCTATTTCCTCCTTCACTTCTGTTAGTATTTGTTTCACATATGCTGATGCTCCTGTGTTGGGTGCATATATATTTATAATGGTTATATCTTCTTGTTGGACTGACCCCTTTATCATTATGTAATGTCTGTCTTTATCTCTTGCTACTTTCTGCGTTTTGAAGTCTATTTTATCTGATACAAGTACTGCAACACCTGCTTTTTTCTCTTTGTTGTTTGCTTGAAATATTTTTTTCCATCCCTTCACTTTTAGTCTGTGTATATCTTTGGGTTTGAGGTGAGTCTCTTGTAAGCAGCATATAGATGGGTCTTGCTTTTTTATCCACTCTGTTACTCTGTGTCTTTTGATTGGTGCATTCAGTCCATTTACATTTAGGGTGATTATTGATAGATATGTACTTATTGCCATTGCAGGCTTTAGATTCGTACTTACCAAAGGTTCAAGGGTTGCTTCTTTACTATCTGAGAATCTAACTTAACTTTCTTGTTAAGTTATTGTGAAAGCCGTCTGATGTTTCTTTATCTCTCCCTTCCTATTCTTCCTCCTCCTTTCTTTATATACTAGGTGTTTTATTCTTTGCCTTTAGTTGGTATTTGGATGGTCTGCTTTCTTTGCTATGCTTTTATTTTCTCTGGTGACATCTTTTTAGCCTTAGGGGTGTTTCCCTCTAGAGCAGTCCGTTTAAGATATCCTGTAGTGGTGGTTTATGGGTGGCAAACTCTCTCAACTTTCTTTTGTCTTGAAATTGTTTAATCCCTCCGTCATATTTAAATGATAATCGTGCTGGATACAATATTCTTGGTTCGAGGCCCTTGTGTTTCATTACATTAAATATATCATGCCATTCTCTTCTGGCCTGTAAGGTCTCTGTTCAGAAGTCTGATGACAGTCTGATGGGTTTTCCTTTGTAGGTGATCTTTTTTCTCTCTCTAGCTGCCTTTAATACTCTGTCTTATCTTTGATCTTTGCCATCTTGATTATTATGTGTCTTGGTGTTGTCTTCCTTGGGTCCCTTGTGTTGGGAGATCTGTGGGCTTCCGTGGACTGTGAGACTATTTCCTTCCCCAACGTGGGGAAGTTTTCAGCAATTATTTCTTCAAAGACACTTTCTATCCCTTTTTCTCTCTCTTCTTCCTCTGGTACTCCTATTATGCGAATATTGTTCCGTTTGGATTGGTCACATAGTTCTCTTAATATTATTTCATTCTTACAGATCCTTTTATCTCTCTCTGCCTCAGCTTCTTTGTATTCCTGGTCCCTGTCTTGCAATTCCTCGATCATGTCTTGAACCTGATTCAATCTGCTGTTGAGCCCGTCAATGGCTTGTCTCATTTCTGCATTGTCTTTCCTCACTTCCCTCACTTCGTCCCTCAGCTCTTGCACATTTTTCTGTAGATCCATCAGCATGGCTATTACTTTTATTCTGAATTGTTTTTCTGGAAGACTATGCATGTCGAATCCTTCAGATTCTTTCTCTGGGGTGGTGTTTGTCTGAAGCTTTGTCTGTATCATATTCTTCTGTCTTCTCATGACTATAGAATTAGTTGTTGGTAGTTGTCACGTATGTCCGCTGGGCTCTTTATGACTTTAAAAAGGAAAGAGAAGAGAGGAGAGAAAAGAAAAAAAGAAAACAAAGAGAAGAAAAAAAAATACTTCTACTAATAAAAAAAGTAAAAAGAGAGAGAGAAAATGGAAAAGAAAAGAAAGAAAAAGAAAAAGCAGCAACACGTAAAAGAAAAACAACAACAACAACAACAAAAAAAACAAAAAAAAAAGAAAAAACAAAAAAACGCCCACCGGGGGTGGTTTCTATGTGAATGCTGTTAGTGGCGCTATTGCTCCACTATTCCAGAGCCATGGCCACATCGCTCCACACGGCCCTTTAAAGCTGTAGCTGGGGTGAGAGTGAATGGGAGGCTGTTGCAAGAGAGGGAAAGAAAAAAAAAGGAAAAGAAAGGTGAGAAAAAACAATAACGAAAAAGAAGGAAAAGAAAAAAAGCCCCTGGGAGTGGGTTCTGTGTGAATGCTGTAGGTGGCGCTGTTGCTCCACTATTCCAGAGCCATGGCTGCGCTGCTCCGCAAGGCCCTTTATAGCTCTGGCTGGGTTGGGATCAATGGGAAGCTGTTGATCTCTGTGGGGTCTTAATAGCAGCCCCCCTTTCCCAGTCGCCAGCTGAGGGGTCCAAAGCTCCCCAGGACTCCCAGCGTGCTGGGCTCAGCTTGCGGGACTATCCGGCCCCTCTACTGAGCTCCTGTCTCTTTACGACTGCTGAGAAAGAGCGCGCTCTTTTCTTCACTTTTTTTTTCCCTTCTCTTTCCTTCCCGGAGCTTGCCGCGGGCAACTTGCACGTTCAGGGCTGGGACCCTGTGCCCTCTCTCTCTCCAGTCTCCACTACACCACTGGCTGTGTGTCGGCGCTCCCGGCGCAGACTTCCATTCCCTCCCGGCTCTGAATCCTCTCCTCCTGCTGGAGCGCTGGGGGAGAGGAGCGCTCGGTCCCTCCGGGGTCGCGGCTCCGTACCTTACCCGCCTTGCTGGGACTCCTGCTGGAGTGCTGGGGTGGAGGAGCACTCTGGTCTCGCTGGGTCGCGGCTCTGTCCCGCCTCGCTGGGTGCCGAGTCCTCTCTCCGGAGTGTCTGACCGCCGGAGCTCTAGGGGGGAGGAGTGCTCGGTCCACCAGGGTCGTGGCTCCGTACCTTACCCGCCTTGCCGGGACTCCCGCTGGAGTGCTGGGGTGGAGAAGCGCTCTGGTCTTGCTGGGTGCCGAGTCCTCTCTCCGGAGTGGCTGACCGCCAGAGCTCCGTACGCTGTGCACTTTCCTGTGTATTCTGGTCTCTCTTTTAGGGATAGTTGTATTTGCTGTATTTTCATGAATAAATATAATGTTGGGAGGAATTTTTCTGCCAGTCTGCTTACGTCGCCATCTTCCCGGAAGTCCTCTCTGTGTGTTAATTTTGTATCCTGCAACTTTGCTGAATTCAGATATTACTTCTAGTAGTTTTGGAGTGGAGTCTTTAGGGTTTTTTATGTACAGTGTCATGTCATCTGCAAATAGTGACAATTTGACTTCTTCTTTACCAATCTGGATGCCTTGTATGTCTTTGTTTTGTCTGATTGCCATGGCTAGGACCTCCAGTACTATGTTGAATAACAGTGGAGAGAGTGGGCATCACTGTCTTGTTCCTGATCTTAGATGAAAAGCTTTCAGCTTCTCACTGTTAAGTATGATGTTAGCTGTGGGTTTGTCATATATAGCCTTTATGATGTTGAGGTACTTGCCATCTATACCCATTTTGTTGAGACTTTTAATCATGAATGGATGCTGAATTTTATCAAATGCTTTTTCAGCATCTATGGAGATGATCATGTGGTTTTTGTTCTTCTTTTTGTTGATGTGGTGGATGATGTTGATGGATTTTCGAATGTTGTACCATCCTTGCATCCCTGGGATGAATCCCACTTGATCGTGGTGTATAATCCTCTTGATGTATTTTTTAATTCGGTTTGCTAATATTTTGTTGAGTATTTTTGCATCTACGTTCATCAGGCATATTGGTCTGTAATTTTCTCTTTTAGTGAGGTCTTTGCCCGGTTTTGGTATTAGAGTGATGTCCCGGGCATGGCCCGTCCCGACCCTCAGGATGGCAACGAAGAACCTGGAGAGGGGGCGCTGGAAAATATGGAGACAAGAGACACAAGAAATGGAGACAAGACAGGCTTTCTGATCAAGTCTCATTTATTTGCAGAAAAAGCAAAGAATATATAGCAGTTGAAGTGGTGTGATGGGGCATGGTTTCTTCTGATTGGTTGCCCTTTATGTTAATGAGGCAATCTACAAGCTCCAATCACGCACTGAGTTGTGTGCATGCTCAGTTGTCTCTTGACGTAAGCAGGAACTGAAACTGAAACTTAAGCTCACTTCTCAGAATAAGAAACTGAAACTTAAGCACATATCTTGGAATGTGAAACTGAAACTTTTTGTGCACTTTTGAAACTCAGCTTCTGAGAGAGCCTAAGATGAAGTTGCTATGGCTGTTGCATATCCGGCTCCCCACAGAGTGATGCTGGCTTCATAGAAAGAGTTTGGAAGTATTCCCTCCTCTTCTATTTTTTGGAAAACTTTAAGGAGAATGGGTGTTATTTCTTCTCTATATGTCTGGTAGAATTCAGAGGTGAATCCATCAGGTCTGGGGATTTTGTTCTTGGGTAGTTTTTTGATTACTGATTCAATTTCGTTGCTGGTGATTGGTCTGTTTAGTTTTTCTGTTTCTTGCTTGGTCAGTCTTGGAAGGTTGTATTTTTCTAAGAAGTTGTCCATTTTTTCTAGGTTTTGCAGCTTGTTAGCATATAGATGCTCATAATATTCTCTTATAATTCTTTGTATTTCTGTGGGGTCCGTCGTTATTTTTCCTTTCTCATTTGTGATTCTGTTTATGTGTGTAGATTCTCTTTTTCTCTTAATGAGTCTGGCTAGGGGTTTATCTATTTTGTTTATTTTTTCAAAGAACCAGCTCTTGGTTTCATTGATTTTTCCTATTGTTTTATTCTTCTCAATTTTATTTATTTCTTCTCTGATCTTTATTATGTCCCTCTTTCTGGTCACTTTGGGCCTCATTTATTCTTCTTTTTCCAATTTCAGTAATTGTGTCTTTAGAGTATTCATTTGGGAATGTTTTTCTTTCTTTAAATAGGCCTAGATTGCTATATACTTTCCTCTTAGAACTGCCTTTGTTGCGTCCCACAGAAGTTGTGGCTTTGTGTTGTTGTTGTCATTAGTCTCCATATATTCTTTGATTTCCATTTTGATTTGGTTGTTAACCCATTGATTCATTAGGAGAATGTTGTTAAGTCTCCATGTATTTGTGAGCCTTTATGATTTTTTTCTAAAATTTATTTCTAGTTTATATCTTTGTGATCTGAGAAGTTGGTTGGTAGGATTTCAATATTTTTGAATTTACTGAGGTTCTTTTTGTGGCCTAGTATGTGGTCTATTCTGGAAAATGTTCCATGTGCACTTGAGAAGAATGTGTACCCTGTTGCTTTTGGGTGCAGAGTTCTGTAGATAGCTGTTAGGTCCATCGGTTCTAGTGTGTTTTTCAGTGCCTCTGTGTCTTTACTTATTCTGTCTGGTTGATCTGTCCTTTGGAGTGACTGGTGTGTTGAAGTCTCCTAAAATTAATGCATTGTTGTCTATTTCCTCCTTTAATTCTGTTAGTATTTGTTTCACATATGCTGACGCTCCTGTGTTGGGTCCATATATATTTATAATGGTTATATCTTCTTGTTGGACTGATCCCTTTATCTTTATGTAATGTCCTTCTTTATCTCTTGGTAGTTTCTTCGTTTTGAAGTCTATTTTGTGTGATACAAGTACTGCAACATCTGCTTTTTTCTCTTTGTTGTTTGCATGAAATATCTTTCTCCATCCCTTCAGTTTTAGTCTGTGTATATCTTTGGGTTTGAGGTGAGTCTCTTGTAAGCAGCATATCGATGGGTCTTGCTTTATCCATTCTGTTACTCTGTGTCTTTTGATTGGTGCATTCAGTCCATTTACATTTAGGGTGATTATTGATAGATATGTACTTATTGCCATTCATGGCTTTAGATTCGTGGTTACCAACGGGTCAAGGGTTGCTTCTTTACTATTTAACAATCTAACTTAACTTTTTGTTAAGCTATTGTGAACACCGTCTGATGTTTATCTCTCCCTTATTCTTCCTACTCCATTCTTTATATATTAGGCGTTTTATTCTTTGCCTTTAGTTAGTATTTGGATGGTCTGCTTTCTTTGCTATGATTTTATTTTCTCTGGTGACATCTTTTTAAGCCTTAGGGGTGCTTCCCTCTAGAGCAGTCCGTTTAAGATATCGTGTAGAGATGGTTTATGAGAAGCAAACTCTCTCAACTTTTGTCTCGAAATTTAATCCCTCCGTCATATTTAAATAGTAATCATGCTGGATACAATATTCTTGGTTCGAGGCCCTTGTGTTTCATTACGTTAAATATATAATGCCATTCTCTTCTGGCCTGTAAGGTTTCTGTTGAGAAGTCTGATGGGTTTTCCTTTGTAGGTGATCTTTTTACTCTCTCTAGCTGCCTTTAATACTCTGTCTTTATCTTTGATCTTTGCCATTTTAGTTATTATCTTTCTTGGTGTTGTCTTCCTTGGGTCCCTTGTGTTGGGAGATCTGTGGGCTTCCATCGACTGCGAGACTATTTCTTTCCCCAGCGCGGGAAAGTTTTCAGCAATTTTTTCTTCAAAGACTCTTTCTATCCCTTTTTCTCTCTCTTCTTCCTCTGGTACTCCTATAATGCGAATATTGTTCCATTTGGATTGGTCACACAGTTCTCTTAATATTCTTTCATTCCTAGAGATCCTTTTATCTCTCTCTGCCTCAGCTTCTCTGTATTCCTGTTCTCTGATTTCTATTCCATTAACAGTCTCTTGCATCTCATCCAGTCTGCTGTTAAGCCCGTCGATGGCTTGTCTGATACTTGCATTGTCTTTCCTCACTTCCCTCACTTCCTCCCTTAGCTCGTGCACATTTCTCTGTAGATTCGTCAGCATGGTTATGACTTTTATTCTGAATTGTTTTTCAGGAAGACTGCATTTCCATCCCTTCAGGCTCCTTCTCTGGGGTTGTCTGGTTGATATTAGTCTGAATCATATTCCTCTGTCTTTTCATGGCTATAGAAGTGGTCGCTGGTAGTTGCCACATATGTCAGCAGGGCTCTTTTAAGACCTTAAAAAGAAAAAAAAAGGAGAAAAAAAGAAAGGAAGAAAGAAAAGGAAAAGAAAAAAAACAAAAAACAAAAAACAAAAACGCTCACTGGGAATGGATTCTGTGGGGATGTAGGTGGCGCTGTTGCTCCACTATTCTGCAGCTGTGGCTGTGCCACTCCTCAGCACCCTTTATAGCTCTGGTCGGGGTGGGAATGAATGGGAGGCTGTTGATCTCTGTAGGAAGTCTAAGTGCGGCCACTCTTTCCCAAGCCAAGGGGTCCGAAACTCTCCAGGACTCCTAGCCTGCTGGGCTGAGTGTGACGGGTGATATGGCTCCTCTGCTGGGCTCCTGTCTCTTTAAGACCGCTGAAAAAAGCGTGCACTTTTCCTTTTTTCCCTTCCCTTCTCAGGAGCCGGCTGCAAGCACCCTGGCGCGTTCCCTGCTCAGATTCTGCACCCTCTGTCTCTCCAATCTCTGCTACACCGCACGATGTGAGTCAGCGCTCCCTGTGCAGATCACCAGGGCTGGTTATTTCACGGGCGTGCATTTCCAGTCCCTCCCGGCTCTGAATCTCCTCACACTGGTGCACTGGGGTGGGTGAGTGCTCGAGTCCTGCCGGGTCGCGGCTCTGTATCTTACCCGCCTAGCAGGTGCTGAGTTCTCTCAGGTGTAGCTGCACACTGTGCCCTTTCCTGTGTATTCTGGTCTCTCCTTTAGGAATAGTTGTATTTGCTGTATTTTCATAGATATTTATAGTGTTGGGAGAAGATTTTTGCTGCCATCTTCCCAGGAGTCCTCCTCCACAACCTACATTTCATAAGGAACTATCCCATCACATTAGCTGTACTAGGATCTGTGAGGAATTACTAACTGCAGGGTTCTTACCTGGATATGCCCATGTCTGGAATTATTTTTCTGTCAGGTATTTTTATTCATGTTCCTACTAGGATATTTTACTTGGTTTAAAGGGTCAATACTCTGAGAATGGGAAAAGCTATAATATCAGGAAGTCTATGCCCTTCAAAAATCTCTGGCAAGAACTGTCCAAACTGTTTTCTTCTTCCATGGACAACAGAGCTCCCATGTTAGATGAATGTCCACATTCTCCAGCTAATGTGTGGATGATACTGGGAGTTGAATTTCTGACTATTGGAGGATGCAGCTGCTATTTGGAATGGGAAAAGGCTAGAAAGAACACTATGATGGTGAATTAAGAATTGATATTAAACATAGAATTTGCAATTCATTCTTTATACTTACATACCTGTATTTTTACTTACCTGTCATCTCTATCCAGGCAATAATAAAAAAGAGCACATCTATTACCCAGATCTTGATTTCTAAAATGTTCCTCACTATGAGGAACCAGGTTTCCTTAAGAAACAGTAAATTCCATGGCTGCGGTAAGTAAGTGTGAATACGGAACATCATACTGTACCAGAGAGTAAGGATGTGCTCAAATTTATAAGTAAATCATAGGCAAATAAGATAGATGTCTGTGAACATATGTCAAGAGAATAATGAAGGTAGAAAATCACCTTTTGCAACAATCAGTACTATTTGATATAGGCCAGATTTAGCAGTGGATGCTAAAAGTACTGGAGGAAAGTTTGTTGGGAAACAAGCAGAATCAGAATTTATCTCCTCATGAATTAATTACAAACGTGAAAATGGTAACTTCCCAATGGAAAGATCCAGCTCACACCTATCTTAAGTTAGCCTTGGCTATAATGGGACAGACATACCATGTTTCTTTAGTGATGCACCAAGAACACATCACTCATGGAATCCTCATGCCAAAAAATGCAAAATTTAAAACAAATAGAGAGAACCTCAGATAAATCCAAATTAAGGGACAATAAAAAATATCAAGGTCATTAAAAACAAAGAATGAGGTAATGGTACAGATTAAAGGAGCCTAAATGCAATGTATAAGCCTTGACAGGATTCTAGACAGAAAAAAAGTGATAAAGTTATTATCAGGACAATAGTAATAATTCGAATAGGTCTGTGGGTTAGGTAGTGTAATGGCAGTATTAAATTTTTCTGAATGTCATACTTGTAGCTGTGTAAATCTTGTTCTTAGGACATACACACTTACATATTTAGATTCAGGGAGGAAGAGGTCTGTAACATCCTCATTTTAAAAAAGTGTGTGTTCACTTAGGTATCAATCTGTGATTCACATACATGGAAAGAATGATTCAAAACGTGTTAAACTGCTGAATCTGAACAAAGGGTACACAAAAGATTTATATAATTTTTTACAATTTTTTGGGAAGTTTTAAATTATTTCAAAAGGTTTACAGAAGTGTAAAAATATATATGAAGCAAAATCCTATATTTAGATAACTAGAATTAAATACCTAACCATTCATCTCCCCCCGAACCTTTTTTTTATTTTTTGAGAGTACACAAAAACCCCAGGCTTTTTGTTTTTCCAGATTAGTATATTCTGGACATGTTCCAACATCCATAATTACAGATTTATCTCCTCCCATTTAATGTTTGCATAGTGTTCCACTGGACCAGTAAATCACAAAATACTTTGGCAATCCAAGTGATTATTTCTGTTCACTATTATAAACGATGTAATAAGTAAACATTTATATTCACAGCAGATATAAATTTACTCCTGAAGACCAAAGATGCATCTCTGGGGATCTATTCCTAACTTTAATCCAATATACTATATGAAATAATGCAATATTATGACTTCTTGGCTGCAGGAACTTTTCATCAGTTTTATTCATTTCACTTTTCATAGCTTTACAGCTTTAGTAAAAATAATGGTCACTGTGAATAAGTATAAAGTTTAAAAAAAGGAAGAATTACCTCAAACCTCCCCTGACCCTCCAAAAAACTAATATATGGCAAATATCCTTTTCACATACTATTTTTAGGCATATATTTATTTTGAGATCATTCTTATCAGTTGGATCTTACTGGAAGCATTACAACCTGTAACCTGTCTCCCAATTATTAGTTCTCGTCTGTTACTGTGTTCCATATCATGCTAATGGATTTTTAAGATTCCATCTAAAGGAATTCCTTTCTAGTCTCAATATTTTACCACTAGCATGGACTCTCCAGAAACTTGAAGATGTGCATCATAACTGAAACCATTGACACATTTCTTTTAAAAATTCTTGCCCCCGTGGACTTTCTGATGGTATATAAGACGTGAACGGTGACTGAAGTCCTTACCACATAAGTCACATTTGTATGGTTTTTCTCCAGTGTGGACTCTCTGATGGGTTTGAAGACGTGAACTCTGACTGAAGCCTTTACCACACTCCTCACATTTAAATAGTTTCTCCCTAATGTGAACACTCAGATGGACTCTAAGATTTGAGGGGAGACTGAAGGCTTTACCACACTCCTCACATTTATGAGGTTTTTCTCCTGTGTGAACCCTTTGATGATGGCGAAGATTCAAGCTTCTACCAAAGCTTTTCCCACACTCCTCACATTTGTATGGTTTTTCCCCAGTATGGCCTCTCTGATGGTATATAAACTGTGAACTGTATCTAAAGCCCTTTCCACAGACATCACATTTGTATGGCTTCTCCCCAGTGTGGACTCTCTGATGGGATTGAAGACCAGAGGACTGACTGAAACCCTTCCCACATACACCACATTTGTATGGTTTCTCCCCAGTGTGGACTCTCTGATGCACCCGAAAATCTATGGCCTGACTGAAGCTCTTATCACACTCTTCACATTTATAGGGTTTCTCTCCCGAGTGGACTCTCTGATGAGCATGAAGATTTGATCTCCAACTGAAGCCCTTCCCACATTCCTCACATTTATATGGTTTTTCTCCAGTGTGAATTACCTGGTGCAGTTTAAGATTTGAACCATAACTGAAGTCCTTACCACATACACCACATTTGTATGGTTTCTCTCCAGTGTGGACTCTCTGATGGGTCTGAAGCTTTGATGACTGACTGAAGCCCTTCCCACACGTTTCACATTTGAATCGTTTTTCTCCAGTGTGTACATTCTGATGGACTTGAAGATTTGAAGCCTGACTGAAGCCCTTACCACACTCCTTACATTTGTAGGGTTTCTCTCCTGTGTGAACTCGGAAATGGATATGAAGATCTGTATTACGGGTAAAGCCTTTCCCACATGCCTCACACCTGTATGGTTTCTCTCCAGTGTGAACTCTCCGATGGCATATTAATGGTGAATTGTGACTGAAGCCCTTTCCACAGACATCACATTTGTAAGGTTTTTCCCCAGTGTGGACCCTCTGATGTATGTGATAATGTGCAGCCTGAGTAAAGCCCTTCCCACACTCCTCACATTTATAGGGTTTCTCACCCCTGTGGACCCTCTGATGAACACGAAGATTAACACTCCAACCAAAACCCTTGCCACACTCTTCACATTTGTATGGTTTTTCTTCCGTGTGGACTCTCTGATGGCACTGAAAATTTGAACTTTGACTGAAGCATTTACCACACTCCTCACATTTATATGGCTTCTCTCCAGTGTGAGTTCTATAATGAATGTTAAGACCTGTGCTGCTACTGAATCCCTTGCCACAACTGTCACATCGATAGGACTTCTCTCCTGTATGATTAGACTGATGAGAATGAAAAGAACTCTTACTGAAGCAATCACCAGATTCATGACATTTACCAGGTTTCTCTTGAGGGTGAATTCTCCGATGAGTTTGCAGATGTGAGCTCTGACTGGAGCATTTCTCTCCTGTGGGAACATTTTCATGAATTGGAAGAACTGAAGTACAACTGAAGCCCTTGCCACACTCACTATGTGGACAGAGTTTCTTTCCTATGGGTAAATGCTGATAGAAGCCATCACTGATGCTTTTGTCACATTCATTACATGTGTAGAGTTTCTGTTCCATGTCAGTTTTAATGTGGTCACTCAGTAGTGATTTCTTCATGAAGGCTTCACATATACACAGGTTATTTTTCATGTTAATTTGCTTACCTCTACTCTGATTCTGTGATTCATGTAGATACACATTCCTGCAAGAATCCTGGGTCCTTGAAACTGAAACCTCTTGATTTTCAATGTAATTGGAGTCATTTTCCTTATGATTCATCATATTTTTCTCATTTGAAGAAACCTGAATAGAATCACCTTGCAGTAACTGGGAACTCTTCCGCTGAAGAGACCTGGTTAAATCACTTGCAACCTGTTTCCAGATTTGCCAGCAGGATAACTCTTCATGTGAAAGGTATTTTAATGCAACTTTTTGAAGAGTCTCCATCTCATTTTGATTCTTGCTGCCTACAAGAAGCAGCAATATTCAGAGATGAGGATGAATAAATGCTATGTTCTGAAATATCAGGATTAGGCCACAGGATACTTAGGCTACAGGATAAGGCCTTAATAAACCAGGAGAAGGGTCATATCTGTACACGATCATTTATCTTTTCTTATGTTTCTCATAAGTGGAAGCAAAAATGGAGTAAACAGGCTCTTATCCACTAAGTGTAAGTGTGACCCATTTAGAACCACAAGTCCAAAAGTTTAATATGAGAATTATAAGTCTGAAATTAGGTGGCCATAGGGCAACAAAGACAACCCACATTCCAACCTACAGTAATACCAATTAAAAGCCTACTCACTTTTTCCTCAGTAGACTTATGACAAGTAGGATTCTAGCCAACTAGTTTACAAAAGCATAAAATAGTATTTTAGGTCCTGGTAGAAATTATCTTCCAGAGTCAATTTGGGAAGCAGATGGAATAATAACATTCATTGCTTAAACCTGGTAGTTAATTCAGGTCTTTGTAAAAAAAAAAAAAAAAAAAGTGGAAAAGGGAAAACTAATCTTTTATAACTGGGAAAGAACTTGGGTAAAGGAAAATCAACAGCACAGTACAGACCCTCAATTGCAACCCTGGAGAGGAAGGGTGGGAGAGTTCTACTTGGCTTTGGAAACTTTCTCCCAGAAAG
This sequence comes from Phataginus tricuspis, assembly GCA_029783875.1. Taxonomy (NCBI): domain Eukaryota; kingdom Metazoa; phylum Chordata; class Mammalia; order Pholidota; family Manidae; genus Phataginus; species Phataginus tricuspis. The sequence continues at coordinate 11,509,831 of JAQQAC010019400.1, read as the reverse complement.
CTGCATGGCTTGTTTTTTCTCTCATTCCTTTTGGGTGTCTGTCTGCTCAAATGTCAATCAGGTGAGGCCTTTCTTGTTACCCAATATACACTAATTCCTCCCCATCCCCATTACATCTTTGATTCTCCCATTTGACTTACTCTGCCTTATTTCCCTCCACAGCACTTACTAGATTTATTATATATTTCCTGATCTCTTCTTGTCTTTTTAGACCCATTAGGATGTAATAGTCATGAGGAAAACATGTACTTTGTTTCCTTCATTGCTTTATCCTCATTGTAAGAGAATTTTTCAAATTATCAGGATGTATTAGTAAACTGTGATATCAATTCCATAAATTGTGACAAATATTAAAAAAATATGTAAGTGTATCACAAGCAGTAAAGGATACCACCATATGAAGTGCTTGTTTCAACTGCAGACATACACATAAATATGCATATACATTATTTTTATGCTGAGTCAAGATGCAAAATATTTCTTATTGAGGATTATGGTTAAAAATGTATGGAAGCCATTAGCTTACAATGTTTAAGGGGAATACCAAACCCTTAATTATTAATTTCCTTAAACAGAAAGTTAAATTCTAACAATACAAGTCAAAAAAGTCTCAACAGGTATGTACACCTCTCGGTGCAGTCGGCTAATCAAATGGTCCCCTAAAGTCGTCCAAACACTAATCCCTGGAACCTATGAATATGTTAATGTAGATGGCACAGGGGACTTTAGATCTGATTAAATTAAGGATCTTGAGATGGAGAGGTCATCCTGGTTACTTAGGTGAGCCCACAGTAATCACAAGGTCCTTATAAGAGAGATGTGAGAGGGAACTCACCCAGACCTCACCCTATGCACCTCTCCCTTTTGTAAGTTCCCACTTATATTCTTTTAACTGTAATAAAATTTTAAGTATAGTGCTTTCCTGAGCTCTGTGAGTCACTCTAGCAGGTTATCATGGGAACCCCCAAACCTGTAGCCAATTGGTCAGAAGTGAGTGTGGCCCTGGGGATCCTGGCTGGTGTCTGAAGCCTTAGTAGGCAGTCTTTGGAGGACTGTGCCCTTAACCTGTTAAGTTGGGGCTAACTTCAGGTGTTTGATATTAGAACTCACTTCAACATGTAAAAGGATCCTCACATTGCCTGGGATATCAGCTAGTTAATACCACTAGGAATGCAAATTACAATGAAAACCTATTTAGAAATTCTGCAATTTTCTTTCTTATATCAGGACTCTCCTGATCTCCCCAGGTATGTCAGTACCTTCTGACACTGGAAATGTCCAATTTGAAACTACTAAGCAACTACCATATATAGGTTATGTGATTGTTTAGAGAGAAGGAAGGGTAGTTATGTAGGAAGTTGGTAAGGGGGAACTCTCCCAGACCTCACCCTATGGAGACATGAGGCAGTTTGCAATTATAAGCAGCCACCTTGAAACTGTTACATGAGAACTGATGAATTGTAACACTGACGTACTGATAATTTTTGTTAGTTATATATTCTGATAATTGTGAATAGCTTTTATCTTCTAAGGTTAATAAGTATCAATCTTTACATATTCAAAGATGTCTAAGAAATTAAAACTACATTAGACATTCACTGGTGTCTCCATTACCTGTAAGCTTTTTGTTTTTAAGAATACTTACAAAAGCAAGCCCTGTAATTTGTGCTCCTGTGACCTATAAAGAATATTTTAGAATAGTATTTGTACATTGGAGCATGGCTGCAAAATCCTAAAACGTGTTGATGTTGAAAAGGTCAAAGAAACCTTTGAGAAAGGGTGGCAGAAAATGCTACAAGATTTGCTGAAAGAGAGACTTGACCTATTACGCAAAACTCAGAAGTGACAATGTTCAGGATCCCGAGGTTAGGTTTGCATATGAAAAATGAGATCCAGTAAAAGCGAAGCAAGTATCTAATGTCCCTGAATGCAACAAATGTGAAGCAACATGTAGACATAAAAAGGGTGATGGACAAGAAAAGACAGGATATATCCATCAATTACAGAATTCAGGGCTAACCTACCACAGGTGCAGACAAGCTTCTGTGTTTTGTTTTTCAGACAGAGGGAGAATATATAAATTTACATGTTTTAGGAATCATTAATTTTTAATTTTTAAGTGGGCAGAACTGAGGAGTATATAAACCAAAGAGAAAGGAAAGAAGGGAAGAGAAAGGAAAGGAAGTCAGCGCGGCAGGAGCAAGGCGGGCTAGGCAGGAAGTAGGTGGGGGAGGAGCTCTCCGCGAACGGGACAGGCTGGAGTCACAGGTTAGGAGACGCTGTGAGGAGAGCTTCCTTACTTCTAGTCAGAAGAACAGCAATTATTTAAATAACTTATTCACTCAAAAAGTATGTGCTCAGCACCTACAACACAGAATGCCCATCAGAGGCTTTGAATAGACACAGCAAATAAAACCACCCAAATCCCTACTTTCATTGGAAGAGGGCTGAACAAGTAAATAAAAATGTTACTAGGTCAGGAGGTGATCAGTGCTCAGACACAAAATAAGGCAGGGTAAAGGGATGGAGAATGGAGAGAGGATGGTATTAAACTGGGCAGAGAAGGCCTGGCTAATGAGATGCAACCTGAACAGAGACCTGGTGAGTAAGGCAGCGGCTGGGAGACTCTGTACCGAGGCAGAGGGAGAGCTGGGCAAAGGCCATGAAACAGAAGAGGCACTCCAAGGGGGGCCAGGATGGCAGCAATCATCTAAGCAAGGGTAAAAAGATGGGAGATCGAGGAGCAACGTGATGAGGAGGCCACATCAGGTAGGGTCTGGTAGGCACTGTAAGGACTCGGAGTGAAATAGGAAGCAGAGGAAGGGCAAGATCTTACTTGCTTTCCAAAGAACTCTCTGGCTACCACGTAGAGAAGAGATTACGAGAGTGCAAGGGGGGGATGCGTGAGGCCACGGTGGTGGGGTGGCTGTCGTCACGGTTGACAGGCGACGACAGCACCTGGGCAAGAGTGGCAATCACAGACGCGGTGAGAGGCAGATGAGCTAGTACCTGAACGAGCAGCCACGTGGTTCTCACCGGAATACGCATTCCTTTGGGTTTCTCTTTCCATCATCCAAAGCTTTTCTTCTGCCTCTAGCTGGGATACCATATCTGGTTTGAAGGGAAGATGTCCTATGAAAAGGCAAATAGATATATTTAAGATGAAGACGGAGCTATAATAAAATTTTACCCAAATTCTATATCCTTGGAACCTCTAAAGTAATATTTTAAGAGCCTTTTTGATCATTAACTGCTAATAAGAGATAAATTTAGGTTGTGACTTAGTTCATGTCTATAGATAGATAGAATTAGATTTAGCCAATGTCTGTTTTCATCATATTTCCCACACTCTCATACTACTCACTGCAAATGGTCAGTTTTTGCTGACATGTGAGCAGGTCTTAATTAGGAACTCTGATACCTTCTATCCTTGTTCTATTTTATTCTAGTTCATTGAAAAAAAATTATGTCAGTACAATGTACTAAGGTGATTCTATAAACCAATAAAGGATCACAAACATAATTTGAAAGATTAAGTATGTGAAAGACAAAGTACAGAAGCTAAGCTGCCCATTTTTAACTCATTTAAAATAGGATTCCTCAACAGAGGCACTACTGATATCATGGACTAGCTATTTTTTGCTGCAGGTGCTGTCCCGTGCATGGGAGAATTAGCAGCAGAGCTAACCACTAGATGTCGGTAGCACCCCTCCCCCAGTTACAATCAAAACTGTCTCCAGACAATGCCAAACGCCCCAGGGGGCAAAACCACCCCTGGACAGAATTTTGCCTGAGCAGAAAGACTGGAAAAACCCATGCCTGCACTCCCAGAGATTAGACAAACTTGTGCCTTCAAGGTCAGGGAACCATTTCAAACAGTCCAAAGCTTTGAACAACAGCGGATACACAGACCCTCAAGAGGGGTGAGGTTCAGTGTCAGAGGGTGCCTGTCCTCACCCACTGAGACCAGATTCTTGAAATTCTCCAGCATCACATCTCGGTACAGCTGCCTCTGGGCAGGTTTCAGGAGCCCCAGCTCCTCTCTGGTGAAGACCACAGCCACGTCCTTGAACGTCACTGCCTCCTACAACATCAAACACACAGAACCTCAATCCTAACACCCTCCACTGGAAGAGGGCAGCATTGCAAGGATAAAGAGGATTAACCAACCTGTTAGATTTGGAGGGACTCCAGCAAGTTTTTAGTCCCAACACTTGTCTCTTTCCTCTCCCTGCCTCTTCACGAAGCTTGGACTCTATCACTACTTTCAATGTTTGCAAGCTCACAAGTCTTCGGCAACCCTCCAGGATGGGTATATTGCTCTTCTGCTGGGTTTTCAAGACACACGCCCTATCCACCTACTGACGCATTCATAGCTGGTGAAGGCACATGCTGGATTCAAATTTCTAAGTTTTATTTACAGACCTTGGGGGAATTCCTTAATTTCCTCTTCTCTGTAATAATGGTGTCTCAATCACAAGGTGTTTGAAAGAATTAGATGAGCAAATATGCATCAAACACTTAGAATGGAGCCTACCATCACAAATGCTCGATAAAACTAAACCATCCGTATTGTTATGACCTCTATCACTCTATTTGGTGACTGCGTTCATCAGTCCAAATAATGTACAACTAGTTCCAGATTTTTTCTTATAATCAAGGCTGCAAGGATCCTCTTACAGAGATGCTGGCCAAGAAGTGGCAGCTGCAAAGTCATAGAATAAGCACTTTAAACATCTCGAAAACATAACAGCAGATTTCCCTCAAAAGGTTTTCCCAATTCACCTTCCATGCAAGAGAGTACAAGTGTTCCTGAATTAGACTCTAGCCAAACAGGACATGATTCCTTTAAAAAAAAAAAAACTGTCAGCAAGCTAAGTGAAGTAAATAAACATAAAGCTTTAATTGTTTGCACACATTTAGTTATAATGATCATTGTTTTCCCCATAAATGCATTTTCTTTTCTGTGACACTCCATTTACTTTTTTCACATTCCAATTGGGTTTTCTTTATCTTACTAATCTTAATAAGAATTAGATATTAAGCCTTTATCTAATATACATCTTATAAGTATATCCTATTAATTCTAATACTACAAAGATATAACTATGAATACAAGTAAAAAAGGAATATGGGAAAGTGCGAAGAGCTAGTTTGTAAGCAGGGTAGCAACATAAATTTTTTTGTCTGCTTCAAACTTTTATTATTTTTTCCTGTGAAATCATAAAGATGATCAAATAAAAGCACACAAATGCACACACAGTCTGGCACACAACACACATTCAAGGTCATTCTTGACCCTTTTCTATTAACCTTTATAAGAAAGAGAAAAAGGATGGGATGTGCCTTATCTTTAAGAAATAAAATCACATCTTAGGAGACAGACAGGAATGCCTTACTTACCTGAAAGCTGATCATTTTCTCCTGCTCCTTTGGGGGAAGGTCAGAGTCCTGAGAAGGCATAACTAGGGAAGGAAAAAGAAGCCATGAGATGCAGGCCAGAGCTGCCATGAGCCCATGAAGATCTGTGCAGATATTATACCAGAGCCCTTCTATTTCCAGATGTAGCCACATAAAGCTTGGGAAGCAGAGTGTGGAGCAGATTCTAGCTACCAACAGACTTGTCAGCCAGGGGTTATGGGGCAGTGGAAAAGCTGCACAACCAAATGCAGCATTCCCACAAGAAGGGTTTCTGATCCGGGGTTGGCAGGAAATGAGAGGCATCATAGCAACATGTGGGTTAAAAAAAAAAGTTGGCTCTGGAGTCAAAGACCTCGGTTCAAATCCTGGAAATCATACTCACCATTTGTGTAACATGATGGGTATTAAAAAAAAAAAAGCCTCTCTTTGCCTCACTTTGGTTATCTGCCTGCTGAGGATAAGAATCATAAATCATACCCACCTCATAGGGCTGTTCCAAAGAGTAAAGGAGTAGATGGAAAGTTCTCTAAGAACCAGGAGTCCTTTTTTCTTGTAGCTGCAAAAAAAAAAAAATGCAGATGATACTTTGCATCATGAACTGCATTTACAAATGTATTTTGTAACAACAACAAAAACGACTGAAAGGTATCTGGACTGCATATATTAACCCTGTGCCATGAAAGTTACCTTTATTCTCTGAAAGTCCTAATTCTGACTTAAAATTTCTTAATAATTTGTTGCCCAGCTAGTAACATTTTATCACACTGGCATTAGTTTTCTGAAAAGTATCATTTTGGGTCAATTTATTTCATGAAGGCAGAAAAGGCTTTTTTTTTTTTTTCAGATATTGATTTAATTTTCCAATCACTTCACTGAACCAAAAATAAATTTAATAACATTGCAAAGTTTGCTAAAGAAAAAGCCAAACCATGGGACTATATCAAGTTGAAAAGCTTCTGTACAGCAAAGGACACCATTAGTAGAACAAAAAGACATCCTACAATATGGGAAAATATATTCATAAATGATGTATCTGATAAGGGGTTGACATCCAAAATATACAAAGAACTCA